>CM068590.1:23677144-23919975 GCA_035048485.1 Pteria penguin
CAATAAAGTATACGAAACATGTGGACAAACAATAGCTTTCACTTAATTTCCCCCGACACTAAAAGCAAAACGACACTTGGGATACGTAGTAAATTAATAAACTGGAATTCACAACCCTAGTTTACTCTGGCACTAACTTACTAAATGGAATAAAATTATGCCTGGTGGCTGAATCTGCGCACTAGATACCACGAAATCCATTAGAGTTAGGGGCCTTGAGCTGTAATGTTGACATGAGACGATACATAAAGCAGATTGCTAGACAGTTCGTAACATATCCCTGATATCCTAGCCTTCGACGATGACGTGCTCTTTTACAATTTTTTTTCTGTTCTAGTGAATGAGCAGAATCTGTCCGTCTGTCTGTATATCTGTCATTCTGATAGGAAGTATCGCGTTCTGTTATTTTTCCTATAGCTTTTCACTCATTAGAAATAAGCCTTTTGTCTCGCGGGACACTGAGGTTAAATATCAGAACCCAGTCGGACATATTGTCCGGTAAATTTCCCCAGCTCTTTCGTTTTAATTATATACATACATGTAATAACTTGGCATACATACGTAGTTTATCTTTTATGTGAACCAATTTGACAAAACAAAACCTTTTGGAAAAGCATGGCGAAACTTGCAACTATCTTATCTCGAAAGGGAATCATTACTTTGCCTTTAAATTTCTCGAGGGAACGACTAGTATATAAAATTATTAAATTGTGTTCACGATGGAGAAATGGCCAATTAAATGGGGTTCCAATAAACGCAAATAATGAAGATGTATTAGGCTTGTTATTTATTGTCTCAGAGACGATACGGAATGACTGTGAATGGCTAAGGCCCTTAGTAATAAAAATGTAATGATGGTGATACTAACGTATGATCTGTGCTCTTTGTACATCTCTCGGGTAAAATACGAGGTAATTACCCTACTCAGTTTGTAAGGGGTTGGCCTATCATGAATGAATTATGATAAAAAAAACGTGCTTTATGAAAATTGAAAATGAATTATTGTAAATTTGGTGTGAAACAATGAAATTATTATTTTTATCCACGCTTGTCCTGTAAATTTTTCAAATGTCTTGTAGTTTATGACAATCCACAGGACACAATGTCTGGCAGATTTTTGTAAAGTTTCGCCAACTCTGGGCCTTTGATATTGAAAACTGATATTCCCTCATAATTTATCAACAATAAATGATCTTCAAACATTTTAATATTTCAAATAAGCATAACTTCTGTCTTTTTTTTAAGAATAGCGCACATGCACGGAGTTTGATAAGACTTATAGCCAGATATGAAATACAGTTTCAAAGCTAGTTCGGACAAAGCAGTTTTTAAGATGGCCTTAAAAGGTTGCGTATTTGATATTTACCGGTGACTTGGTCAACCGAAATGCACTATTAGCAGATTAAAAGGGTACATAGGTTATATTCCTTTCACCTAAAACTTTATATAGAAATATAATATAATGTATATCAAATTTGTCATATAAAATAATCATCCCTTATTCTTTCAACTTGAGTTTATGAATCCACCTCCTGTTTCCCTTAAAATACATGATTAGTCGATGTTTACATCTTGATGACCGAGAAATTCAGCTAGAGCCAGGTTATACATGTATAAAGAAACGGACTTTGCGTGTCCAAAACGTTTTCTTGTTTATAATGAGGATTTTCGGCAGCAGGTCAAGCAGTCGAGACTTAGAATCTGCAACAGCAGGATGCATGCAAAATATTCGATAATACCACCACAAGGTTATCAAGATGTATGATTAGATGATTACAATGTAAAGTAACAGATCGACTATACATGTAAAAGTGTACTTATCAATGGTTCATTATGTGACATATTACATGTTGCGTTATACGCAGAGAGAGGTCACATTGATAATAAAGTAAAACTTAGAGAGGTAATAATATTGTATAGGATCGAATGTCACAGGGAGGCTTATTCCCGAAGCTTATCCTAAAAAATATGCATTCTATATCAATAACTGTGTAATTATCCAAAAGTAAACAATACATGTACATGTAATTTGCAGTAGAAAATATTAATTGCAAAATTTTCAAGAGTAAAAGTTTCTCGATGCAATACGTATTTGACGTACCAATTAAAACAAACAGCATGGACTGAAAACCAAACCAAAACAAAACAAAACAAATCAAAACAAAACAAACAAACAGACAAACACCCCCCCCCCCAAAAAAAAATAAAAATAAAAAAAAAAAGGAAGAAGAAATGATAACAAATGACTACCGTTGTTTTACAGATACCAAGCACTCTATATTAATCTACATGTACACTACATATAGCTACAATACAAACTCTATCCCGTATAACTATAACTGTTACTGACTACATGGCAGTCCATGCACCAAGGAAGACCGCCAGCTTATCATCAATGTCTTACCAAGATAAGTCACGTTTTAATTTTAGACTTTACCTTATATACGAGGCAGTGTCCCAACTTGCAAACTCAGCAGTTGAAGTGATATAAAACTTAACGAACTTTCTTCAAGATACTGCATACATACTGCTTATAGGCCTATCTACACTGCAACAGGATCAATATAAATGGCTTACTTTGTAGGAATAAGGACAGATGGCCTGGTGATCAATTACAAACGATGAATGAGAAGCAGCTTCCAATTTTTCAGTATTACGACCGATTATTGTGAGCAACAAGCTGTAGATTAAAGCATTTTATAAACACTTTTGATTTTACATTGGGTTAGATGGACACAAATTAACAGAAACGGAAACAAATACCTCTATAGAAAGTTGTATTAGGTTTTGTAAGAAACACTGCGCCAGGAAATCACTATTAAGATCATAGCCACAAGACGTGTCGCTCTCTTGATGATAGGACCACAATTCCTTATGTTGCGTAAACTTGCAATTTTGTTAAGTGGATCTGCCAGCAAGATTCAGTGCATTCCAGCATTAACAGGAGCAAATATAATATTAGCATTAAGCAAAACGGCCGGCAATGTTTATTTACCACCAATCTGTCACGGTTAATCAGTGCACAATCTTTTCTACAGCTTGTGTCAAATTTGCTGATTTGTTTATATGTAATCTGAATCAAAAGGTAATTGCATCTCGTGGACAGAATCAAACGTTGTGGATGATTCAGACAACATACAAACAAGCCGGCAATATTTCACAAGCTGTAGGGAAAAGACTGTGAGATACTTCGTATTGATAAATCGGAGGAAATACAATATTGCCGGTCGTAATGCACTGAGTCTTGTCGACCAATCTGTTTATCAAAATTGCAAGTTTACGCAACGTAAAATGTTGTAGGCATGTTATCAGAGTCACACCACATCTTGCGGCTATTGAGGTCACCTATACATGCTCAATGTTAAAATCGAGCATTGATTGATTAATATAGAAACATACAACACAGTCTCTGATAAAGAGAAGGGCAAGAGTCTGCAATCCCTTCTACAGATGCAGATTGTAAAGAGGGCACCAATCACTAGGTCATTATTATCAACTTCAATTTTGAGAAAAAAAAATACACACACACACCTACACACACACACACACACCTACACATCTACACACACACCTACACACACACACACCTACACACACATTTTTTGTTGTGTTGATGATTTTCTTCGATTTATGTCATAAGTGGAAAAATGAGCCTTTCAACCCTCCAGCAAATTGGCTACTTTATCCGCTTTCATTTCATTGAAATTTGAATACTGGTTATCATGCACCATATAATTTGTTATCATATCAATAATGATAATCAGTTCTTGTGGCTTCAGCCTGTTCTCTTTGTCTAAACTCCTGGATTCACCCCTATGATGATAGAAGTCTGGTAATTATTTCATACTGGTAGATTATAGAGCAATTATGGCATAATTGGCAATTATCATGTAGGGACATACCAGGCATATACTTGACTCTGGCTACCCTATTATAATAAAATCCAGACCATGCATATCTAACATGTGGGAGAAAGTCAGGTGCAGATCCAGGATTTCTGTTGAGAGAGAGGCCCCCCAAACAAATATTCGGACTGATGATGCAACTGTGCCTTTGGATGTACAATTACAACAGCAAATAATTAACAAAAACAGAAATATTTGTTATTTCTAAGGATGGGTCAAAACTCCTGATGCACCAACTGGATCTTTGCATGAAACTTGCTAAATTCTCAGACACCCTGAGCTTAGAAAGGGAAGTCAAACTCAATTGATTTAGACTATGACAGCATTTCATAGGCAAATCAGTTTGACTTAAAGCTCAGACACCATGAACATGGTGATCAAGACAAACTCGCTAAAGACTCAGACACCCTGAGTTTCAACAGGGAAGTCAAACTCGATTAAGAGTCTGACAGCGTTTCATAGGCAAGTCAGTTTCACTAGACTCAGACACCATGGTGATGAAGACAAACTTGCTAAAGACTCAGACACCCTGAGCTTAGTAAGCACTACAGACTCTGACACTCTGCACTTATAAGCATATCAATCTCACTAGAGACTCAGACAATGCACACTTAGAAAGCATATCAAACTCACTAAAGTCTCAGACACTACACTAAGACAGCTGATCAAACTCATTAGAAACTCAGACACTCTGTACTTAGCATATCAAACTCACTAATAACTCAGACAACTTGAGCTTAGTAAGCATACATGTATGAAACCAATTAAAGACTCGGGCACCCTGTGCTTAGTAAACAAGTCAAAATTGCTGAAGATGCAAACACCTTGAGCTATGTAAATATGACCCTACAATATTTAAAACTGGTGCATATAATTGCGACCAATTTAATATTCACAACAGAAAAGTAAATTTGCACCATATTAAACCAAGAAAATACACATTAAAAGTTTACTTTCACAACTAAAGGATGAAAATTGTATTTAAATTTTTAATTCAGTAAGAATCATTTAGTTCTTACATTTTTTACCCTTGGATCCATCTGGGTATCAATGGTAAAAAAATATTTACTTTTGATAGCGTATTTCACAATTAACAATGCGATGAAACAGATGGCTGCACTGTAAGATTTGGATATTACATGCAGTAAATAACGCACACACTATCATTTACACAGAGAAATGATAAATAGGATAAATTTCTGTCTGTAAATGATTAATGATACCCGAGGGAAAGCTTTTACTAGGAACTGTGGCTTGGGCTGTTGGGCAGCATAATTCTAATTCAATCACTTAATCTTCCAACACTGACTTAAATTGATTAAAAAACTGCTGTGAAGGAATACTTGGAAACCAGATTAACCAAAAAGAGAGGGCATAGAAAGGAATAGATAAAACATTATAGCTCAGTCTCAGTCGCAGTTAATTATATGCTTATGCATATATCATAATTCACTATGTTAGCGCTTTTCAGTGTTTTGTGACAAAATATTTCAATGTTCAAAGAAATGAACTTCATTTCAATTATGTTAAAACCTTAAATAAAAGTAACCAAGTGTCTAAATACATGAGAATCACGTTGACCCGATGTGACTCTCACACATTGTAAATGGGTTTATAATGTTATTAATAAAAAAAAACCTAGTGAAAAAAACAAAAAAATAAAAACCTTAAATAAAAGGTAGTACAACAGCCCTATCCACAAAAATAAAAAAAAAATCATATTGTCAGATATAATTCTTGCAAACTTAACTCAACTGCATTGAATCCACTTATGTTTGAGAATCATACATGTAAACAATGGTAAAGTGAAAACTTCTGCCTAAAAAAATTACACTGGCAGTAGTGTTGGATAAGATGAGAAAATTCAAAATAGGTCGATCAGAATGACAGAAGTCCAGTAAATAGATTTCTTTTCTCTACTTAGTGAAATATTGATATCTTAGTAATTGTGAAACCTGATATATTAATTTGGTAATTTGGATAAAAAAATCAGCCACCTTCATCGAGTTATTTGATAGTTATACAACTTAAAATACGAAATATAAAACTCAACTTTTGAGTACACTTCATATTGGAAGAAGAGGAAGAACTTATTGTTGAACATGGAGAAAAGAAAACAGAAATCTTCAGGCACTGTTTTGCCTACAGGAAAGGGATAAATAACCCTTTCATATTTTTTTTGTGTATCTAAATGCAGTGTTGTAATTTTCATTTACACTTTGCATTTGTGAAGACACATCAACTCAACCTACATACATGGGTTGCAGATTAATTTATACTTCAAAAGTTCAGTAACAGTCAGTTGTCAGCAACTACCTTCACATCATTACCTGGCTGTAATAATCACACATACATGTAGTCAAATTCCAGTAAAATGAACAGACACACAGATAGACTATGAAATATACCAAAAGAACAATTACATTATTTTCTTTAATCTATCTGATTGGGGAAATTTGTCAAATGGAATATAAGAAATATCTGTTCCTTTTTTTACAGCATCAAAAAAAGTTTAAACGTACATTTTGACAACTTCTCATTCAAGGGATAGTAAAAAAAGTACTAAAAAAATTGAAGTTTTGAATTTTTATCTGAAACATAGATGCATACATATTTTAGTCTGCAGCGTCATACCAAAGTGTAAGACTTGGGTCTGAATTCCTTCAATAGAAAGAATCAACAGGAATTTTATAAATTTCAAAACTTTTTATTACTCACAATTTACTTTGTAATTTACATGTTTACATACAATCTATAATGCCTTCATATCACAAAGTCTGATTAAGTCCTGAAGCGAATAATTTTTAACATTCAGTCATCAAATTTCCTCCTTTTTAGTTCAAACTGGAATTTACCATAATCTAAAAATACATATTGTGGAAAAATTCGGCTAGAAAATTTTCCAAATAGCTTGCTATGAGCCTTTTGTTGAATTTTCTGATATAGAAGCATACAATTTGGTTGTTAACAAGTGAATGAAAACGTAAACAGCAATTAAAATATTTCATATTTCAGAAGCTGAAATTTCTTTGACTGTTAGTGAAAAAATAAATGTATCTATGTTCTTTTAAAAATATTGTTCAGTGAACCATAAAGAAATACACTACAGGTTTTGAAGACAAAAATTCTATATTTACTTTTTTAAGTACATAAACCTGGAAATCCCTACACATTCTCTTACAACAGAAACTGTCTCTCATTTCAGAATTAGAGATTATTCCAAAAATGAGGGTGTGCCAAACCTGTTTATTGAAGAGTTTACGCATGAGCACCAATATAAATTTGCCACAAGCTCGTTGATTGTCGTTTGAAGAGGATACTAATTTCTGATAAAACGGAAAAATGTTAGATCACTTTGACCAATAAATATCAACTCCCCATCCCAACCACGTAGGATCAACTTGAGGCGGATCCAATTAAGACAAGAGTGGACGCAAAAGTTTATGCCACCTGGGACAGCGAAATTTACCACGAAATGTTTTAGTTTTAAGACATGACAATCACTCTTGAAGTAAGATTTGTCTTTAAGAAGAGCAAATGACACTTCCTGATACCATATAAATTTCTCCTTACCTCACATTTCCTGTTCGAATAACTTTGTTGTTTGATTTCACAATTTCCCAAGTTACCGGAAGTGATTATAACAATATTAAAGAAAACAATGTAACGGTCGCCTAGAGATCCGGCTCAAGATCCAATCTCATTCAATATTTCAACTTAATCTAAAGTATTGTCGATTTTTTGTTATATGGACTGTCTGACTTCATTCTCTTTATACACAGTGGCATAGCTGAGTCTGAAACATTAGAGGGGAACAACGTTGCAACTAATCAATTAAAACGCAAAATATTGCAAAAAATCCCACTGACAACTATGAAAAACCCAATCAATCTAAAGATATACTAATAAAATAAATAAATGAATAAATATGCCAAAACAAAATAAAAACTCAATTCCAAAAATATAAGCAAACAACAAAATACAACCCCAACAGACCCCCTTACACCCCTCCCTTCTTTTTCAAAAAAAAAAAAAAAAAAAAAACAGAACACCACTAACACTTATAACAAACCAAACTTACAAAATACATGTATACCAATAAATAGATAGAAAGGTAAAATAAACAACCTCTTAAAGCAATTTCTAAATAATAAAAAAATTACTTTATAATGTAAGTATTACGCGAAGAGGGGAGAGCACAGACCGTATTGAGTCTTGAGTTTCTTAGACTATAATAAAAATATTTGTTTTCCTGACCAGGTCAGATGGGAGACTGCTGAGTCAATAAAAAAAAATAATAATAATAAAAAATAACACCCCCCCCCCCCCCCGAAAAAAAGCCGTATAAAGTTTTTTTTTTTTCTGGACGAAGTATTACATATATTTGTCACATAAGTAAAGATGTTCAAAAGTCGTCACCGACATACACAAACCAGGATGCATATGTATATATCATTATATTGCTTGTACATCTTTTTAAATCAGAATTAGGTTCATTGAAACACCAGTAAAAGATAACTCTTCTTATAGACAAAATTATATGAAACAGAGTAATCCAAATAATAAAAATGTAGCTATAACTGTAGATCATACATATAACTGCAACCCTTTCTGATCCGTTTCCGATTCCGGATTTTGCCAACGTAAACAATGAAAAGAAACTAGAAAATATAATTTCCGATAAACAGAAAGTAGCATAAGTTTGACTGCGCGGTGGAATCGATTGTTTGTTATTGATCATATCATTTGAGCCAGCGAAGACAGTGGGTTCAAATACCTTATTGGTGGATAGGTGCAAAATTTGTTCTCTTTTAATTTTATCATAGTAGATTTTCTTCACTGAAATGAAATAAGGCAAGTAACAAGGTTGACACATTCAGTCAATCAATGTCAACAAATTTTCAGTCACTTGGCTTTTATCGAATGTAAACTAAAGAAAACAAAATCTCTAAGTGAAATCTTTATATAGATCTGCTGATTAAATCAGCCCAGTGCAGAGTTTGTTTATGTATTGTGATGGTGGTGGTTGGGAAAGGGGGAGGGGGGTGTTCGATGGTTATATGTACGTCTTTTGATTGTTCTGCTGTTACGGTGAGTGGGAAGGTGGGCCCGTAAACCGGTTAACCACACCATTTGTTTGGCTTTGTCAAATTAAACGACCGTCCTAAGTCGGTATCGTAATTGCAATACAATCAAATATTTTTGTAATGTGTTAAATGTTCTAGTATATTATTTATATTCATGTATTGTATAGCTCCATGGTGACTTCTGCCACAAAACTGAGCCGGTAACTCCTCTTTTTTCTTTCTTTATATTAAAATTTTGTTGTGTTCTTGGTCATAAATACTAAGCACCTTTTAGTCTAGATATAGAAACCAGCTACATGCATACAGATTTTTTATTTTTATTTTCAGCTAGACAAGTAAATCTTGATGTTAACTTTAAATGAAAACTTGAGACATCAGAATCATTTGAATTGTTATTTTCATTTTTCATAAGGAAATACTCGTTAAAATTGCTTTATTTTGTGTAAAATGGCGCCCGTGAAACGGTTAACCACACCAATTGAGTGACGTTGGTTACTTCAATTGACCGTCCTAAGTCGGTAACGTAACCGTACCACAATCGAATATTTTTGTAATGTCGCTGCGTGTATATTTTTTTGTGTGCAGGTCCTAGGTGAATTGTGTCATACAGCTTTGTCAGATGTCTTCTGTTTTCTCTTTTAGAACAATATGCAGATAGTATAATCTATAATACTGTGCATCTTTACATTATCTATGTTTTACAAATTTTAATTTGCTATATTTTCAAGGCTATTGTATGAAAATAAGATTAGGGGTAGTCAATGATGTTTTGTTATAACTTTGCAATCTAGCGGTGCACATTTCCCTTTTAAATTTGTGATAAAAGTAATAATAAGTATTACAAAAGGATATAAAATTCATCCATTTTTCATGTTTCAAAAATGCACAAAATTTCTTTTTTCATACTCCAAGTGTTATTTTTAATCCATACCATGCCCCTAGTCAATATATCATGTCATATTTTACAAATCAGTAACATCTGTGATATATATCTTATTTCTATGAATGATACACATATATCTTTGAATTAAAAATGAATTTTGTTTCAAGATATAGTCTACTGTTTTCCTTTAATATGAACTTTCTTATAAATCAATTGATGATTAGGAATGTAAGAGTCAATATAGGGTGGTAGGTATTAAAAGCCCGTTCGTTTTCAAAATACAGACGATGAAATTTCTTCTTCATAAATCAACTAATTGAATGTTAAGGAAGCTTACATACAAAAATAATTTACTTCTGATCTGAAGTTAAAATTCAGATAATTTTTCATATGGTGTTTCAATGAACCTTAATATATCCTCGATATGTCACTTTTGATATCGAGTTGTAGATAAACTTCTGTTCTATAACACCATTTAGACGATCGAATCTTTTTTGGCGAAAGATTTTGACAATGATTCGAAGATGCCACATGTGATTTAGTCAATTCCATTTGAAAGAGTTCCCGGCGATTTCTGATTCTGAAGTGTCATAGACTCATGTCGTCAAAACTTATCGATTCGTGTAGAATAAGATTGAATCGCCAAAAGTTCTTGTGGTTTTTAGACCTCAAGATAAAAAGCGCGAGCGGTATACGTGTATTTAATGCTGATATATCCCATAAAGCTCTAGCCATTCACAAGAGTTCTAAATAAAACATCCTCCTTTGAAAAAAAAATCTTTAAACGTTAGATTTATGTAGTTGTCACATCTTTTATCCGCCAGAAAGTTTCCGAACTCCTTAAACATTAATGCACCAAGCATTCAGTGGGTTCTAAAAATAATGTTGCTGTCGAATTATATCTACATCGTAAGTGCCTCCAGCAATGGGAATACATTAATCGAAATCAAGGAGGCGGGCTAGATCTAAATGGAAAATGACATTCATGACAGAGACTACGTAACGTTTCGTAAGGATTACAGACATTTAGGTGATGTGTTGTTATGAATAAATTTAAGGATTAGCTACATGAAATTTATACCCACAAACTGGAGACCACAGAGACAACTGAGGGAGACAGATCTGCTTCGTATTTCGATATACTTTAATCTTTCGATGATATTGGTCACTTCAACAACTCCCTGTACGACAAACGTGACTATTTCAACTTTCACATCTTGAACTTCCCTTTCTTAAGTAGCAACATTCCTTCCGCTCTTGCCTATGGCATTTTGTGTCTCAGCTTATCAGGGAATGTTCGAAATACAATGGTTTTGTCACGAGGGCTAATCAGCTTACTGATAAGCCACTTGTCCAGGGTTATGTTACAGAACGCCTGAAATCGTTGCTGAAGAAGTTCTACGGTCGCTACTCATAATATAAGAATATGAGTCTCGCTTTGCAGAATGATCCATGACTTTCTGGTGTGCGTTTGAATAACTGTTGACAAATCCTATTATTACCTTCACCTTCACCATTTATGTGCATTCCTTTGTGCCTTGGGACCTTCATCGAATTTGACGTTTCCATATAACTGTTACATCAGGTGTATCATGCATACAGGGTCCGGCGCCATAAACTGAGAATATACTTAAGTCATAATTTCATATTCATCTGTTCAGCAATGAATTAATAACTGGGATTTGGATTTTATTTAGTTTTATTCTATTGATGAATATAATTAAACCATTCTGCATGAGAATTTATTTGACTGTTTGGTAATGGAATAAATTAAAATGAAATATTTGACTTAAGAATATCTCAGTTTACGGCGCCGGACCCAGGAGACGCTCACTTTCCCCGGACACCGTGTTTCACCCGGGAATGTCGTTCCGGGGTTCGTAACGGTTTGTAAGGGACAATTTCATAATGTAGCCTCCCATTTTAGACTTGGACACTGGATAACGGAACGGTACTTCTTCGTTGTTTATTGTACAAACTTGATGAAAAGTGTTAAACATGTCGAATTATATCCTTTAGCAATGGGAATATCACTCAGAAGCAAGGAGGTGGAAAACTGAAAATCTTAAATCACCCATTGGTACTATGTAAATATAACAATAGATTTGGAATGGAAATTTCTTGAACAGGTACTTATGTATAGTGTATGTACGCAAGGTTACGCGTTTCACTTATGCACTACGATAAGGATTTGTATAGCGATAAAGTCATTAAGGGAGCTGATGTCACTGACGACAGGTAAGTAAACTACAGGTGTAATGTATTTGTATTTCTATACAAAATCAGAAAATATTATGTAAAATAGTTTCACGAAGCATTCAGGTCTGATTTCAAATTAGCACTCAATCAGTATTTATTTTCATGGCATAAATAAAAATCATGTTTCACTGGCCCCATGTTCGGTCATAATATCATGAAACGTCAATTAAATCATTTTAAGGAAATTTCAGTAATACTATCTTATTTCATTCTTAAAATGCATAAAGTAGATTAAACTATGAATACAATTTCTTTCATCGCTGTGTGAAAAAAATCTGGACGGGAGATTTGCACCCCACCCCTTTCAAAAGCATGTTTCTATATTTTTTGCGTCCCATTTTCAGTAGAAAAGTATAAAAATAATAAAACAAAACAAAACAAAACAAACAAACAAACCTTTCAGACTTCGCTACGCCACTATTTTAATTTATTCCATTATCAAAACGTTCTAGTAAGTGTAACACAATATAGACTTATCGGGTGAAGTAATGTCATGATGCAGTAAACGAACTTAAATGGGGTTCACTAGTCATACGACTCTGGTTCGAGTTTCGCATAATGCAAAATTATTTAATGAGAAGAGGCCCGAACCATTCCGAATGTAATATGTTTAGTTAACTTTAGTTATCGTTAGCGATGATCCAAATCCTTAATGTAAACCTGGGCTGAAGAATCGCAAAGACGAAATTTATATTCTTAAGTAAAAGCATGGCTTGTAAAGACGGTAGAAACGTTGCTTCAGATTTAAACATCCAGTGTTCAAATATGTACTCCTCATGAACAAATGAGTAATTATTTTTCATTCAATTCGTATTCTATCATGTCTTATTATTTATGATGTTACAGTGATGGACAAAGCTATACGTATAGTTACCATTGCATTCTTTGCCTTCACAAGTAAGTACTCTTTCCGTTGAGACAATAATTTGTAACACGACAAAATGTATCGAATAAGTATATTCAATGAGTTACTGCATCCATGTGCATTGACAGACGCATGCTGAAAGTCGAAATAACAAACATACTGGCATTTACATTAATGTGTAAAGATCTCTCAAATTGTTTTTATGATATAATGTCAACCTCTGTAAGAAGTCAATATTGCTGGGCCTCAATGAGAGGGTCGACTTTTGGCACTTTGTTGGAAATCGCTATAGACTGTAAAAACTAATAAGTTTGCTTTCGATTTGTAGTTTGATAATATAATGAAAGATCACTTGTTGAAACGACATTCACTCCACGTCTGAAGTATAATTGACAGTGGAATGTCAGGATACTTGCTGGAACGACGGTTTCCTCCTGAACTGAGGTTTGATTCATAGTAGAATGAGTTAATACTTATTGAAACGACAGTTTGTTCCACGATTGAGGTTTAATGGATAGCAGAATGTGAGAATACTTGATGAAACGACGGTTTGCTCCACGACTGTTTCCTCCGCGTCTGAGGTTTAATTGATAGCAGAATAAAAGAATACTTGCTGGAACGACAGTTTGCTACACGACTGAGGTTTTTTTATAGTTAAATGAGATAATGCTCACTGAAACGACGGCTTCCACCACGACTAAGGTATAATTGATAGTAGAATAAAAAATACTTGCTTAAACGAAGGTTTCCTTCGTGGCCGAGTTTTAATTGATAGTAGAATGAGAGAACACTTGCTGAATCGACAGATTCCACCATGAATAGGGTTTAATTTACAGTAGAAGGAAGGAAAGAATAAATGCTGAAAGGACAGATTTCTCAGCGACTGAGATATGATAGAGGCATCAAAAATGGAATACAATATCAATGAGATAGGCCCAAAAGTCAAATTCAAGAATGCAACTAGGATCCGAACAATTCCAAGAAAATAAGAACAATTTATCATGTATACAGGTTTCGTACTGCCACTACTTTGTTAAAAGTTAAATTCTTTTCATACAATATCATACGATTTCACAAAAAGGGGTGTAGCAAGTGATTTTTCTCTCAGAATTTCATCTCTTTCAATCAATCAATGGACTATTTTAAAAATTGAAACAGTTTACTGAAAGAATGTCAAAACCGCTTGCCTTTATCGATCATGTTAACATGGTAACATTGTAGTGGAAATAAGTTAATGACAACCTAAAAGTGTGAGCAATAAAGTGTTAAATATCTCAAAATATATTACTCTTCTAGCAGCTTCTCTCGTTGGTAAGATTTCAAATCCAAATATTTTAGTCTGAAGGTTTGGACTTCTATAGCTAGTACAATAATACAGTTTTATATAAATGTATCAATCTGATTAAAACCATATCTTTATTTCGCTTCTCTATTTGTCCCATTGCGGATAAATATCTGGCGAAACCCCGTAAGAGGTCATATTCTGGTAAACTCTGATGACGTTTCAGTTACCGAAACCGTTATTTCCTATAGCCAATCAATGACTCGGCTGAGCACGTGATAGTGACGCAATATTTAACAAACACTGTTCAAAGACTACCTTGTAACTCACGCACGCTGGAGATGTTAATTTCATTCCTAGGAATTTGTAGCCGATCCACTGATTGGCTGAAAATCAGAGTTCATCAGAACATGACCCCTTACGGAGTTTCGCCAGATCTTTATCCGCAATGGGACAAATAGAGAAGCGGAATAAAGATATGGTTTTAATCAGATTGATGAATGTATATAACTTCGGATATTAGGTCAATATCATCTGTGATATAGAAATATACAAAGACTCAAAATTTTCAAAATTCATGTACTTGCATCATGATATCTCTATTTCAAATGAAATATAAAGAACAAATATAAGTTTTCTTTAAATGTTTTTAAAATAAATAAAAATAAATATAATAATAAGCATACATTTTATTCATGAAATTTTCGGCCTCCTGTGCAGCTGTGTTAAGCAATGCACAATACACCGATCCACTTTACAGCACAGAGAGCGATTTTTAGCGGACTTTTGATTGTTTTGCCTATGACATCATAATCAAATGTCCGACTGGTCCAACCTTGCGTTACGTCATCATAGTCGTGTTTTGCTCTAAAGTGCTTGAAATTCGACGAAAGTGGATCGGTGTATTACAAAATGTCACAGAAAACCCGCCAAAACATAACATGACGTCAAATTGTGACGTCACTATGGCCCAATGCATTATATGAAGCGGGATAAACTACAGCGATCATCATGCAAAACTTTTTTTTTATACATTTGTTGTGTAACATCACATAAAGACTGTTCTACATCTATTTGAATTGCGTCTTGCTGGGCCTAACTTTTAGATTTTAAAATGTTAACAGAATTTCAATTTAATTAGACCCTTTCTTGTAAAACTACACCATTCAACAATTCCATCCCAGTATTTTTACACAATTACGCCTCTTATAAGTTGGCCATAGCTATTAATATTATTTATAGGCTTCCATTTATTGTTTACTTTGTTCGCATTTGTCTGAAAATGACACTTAACACGAAATTGTCCCCTTTATTCCATGGACTATGAGATATGGTTTACCATTCGGTACTTCTTCCTTTTTACTTACATACTTACAACAAAAATTTATTCCCAAATTGGGCAATATACCCTTGCACTTTTTAAATGTTTATTGCAATACAACATATGCTATATATATAGCAATCACGTGACTGCAAACAGTTAGGGATAAAATTTACATGTGTAAAAAATAGACTTGTTAACCAATTTGCATACCGTTTTTGAAGAAAAGATCTTTACTCAATTTATTATGCGATTTATAGTAGACTATAATTTCAATGATGTCGTAGAGTGCCTTAATGTTACTGCGTGGCCTCTATTTTATGGTTTTAAGAAAATCTCAAAACCACTAGGCAAGGAGGCAAGGCTAGGTGGCCGAATTTTCGTAGATATGGAGTCTCTATGTTATTACATGTACGTTGCTGACGACTTCCTTTGTGGAAGATTTAATGTAATATTACATCATGATTGTGTATATATGAATGAAGGTGTGGAGTGCTGTTCGGATTTATCACCAAAGGACTGTTCTAATGGCCAGGCCCTCGTCAATATATGTGCCAGCAGTGTGACAGCCACGTTTTGTATGAAGTCCTGTAAATTATGCAGGGGTTTGTATTCATTATAACATTTTAAATACAGAGTATGTAGACTGTTATTCGTAAACATCTTCCGTTGGTTTGCTGCCAAGTCTCTTTTATTATATAATTTTTACTAGAGGTTTCACTGTAGAGATGCAACGATACAGCTCCTCACGATACGATACGTATCACGATTCTTGAACAGCGATACGATACGTATCGTAATACATTTTCTTATCATGAAATCAGGATTAAAATGTACCTGTTGGATTTCATGAAGATCCTACATGTATAAAAGAGCTTTGGAAGAAAAAGAAATACACATTACAATTCATACTAGAAATGAGGTACAAATTGATACAATATAACAATATAAAGAATATACTGAAAACATATCCATTTGGTCTTTTTCTTACAATTTTTTAAATATGAAACATCTCTATTTATCATGGAAATAATCAATTAAATTGCAACAGAATGTTATAATGAGTAACATCGGCGTATGGTTGCGTATCGTTTGAGTTCCCTATTGTATCGTGTATCGTATCGTGATCCATGTATCGCGATATATCATATCGCGGTATATCGTTGCATCTCTAGAAAACAAGACATAATCAGCAGGCAAAAAAAAAAAAAAAAAGAAAAAAGAAAAAACAACACGAAACTGATAATTGCCATATGAGTTTGGTTCTCGGGTATCTTTCCATTGACTATGGAAACCTCTAATAAAGTGTAAGCGTCTCTTACACCATTCTGTATGCCAAAATACAGACCGCAAAAATATACATGCTGTACACACGTGATGGATGTATTATTACGCTGCACAGAAAGTATCACAAACTCACCACACCTAACTATAAATATAAAGAATCAAACCCCGGCGGGACATGTTGAAAAGTGAGCAGGAGATGCTCACTCTCACCGGGCACCTGATCTCACTCCATCACAGGGGTTCACATATGCTCTTTAAGTAGACATATTTTGTTATTTTCCACTTGTTTTTCATTTTCACTGATTTTGTATGTCCTCTGGTATCATGATATGGTTTGGATTTATCCGTCATCTTCACATTATGTATATTACGAAGGGAAGAACAATTAATTCATAGATTCCTTACATAAACGTGTTTATATTAATGACACATCATACTTTAACAAAATATTTTAATTGAGAAATATTAACAAATGAAGACGGATATTAAAAAAAATATTGCTTATATTTAGAGGAAACTGTTTCAACGTCTAGGAAACCCTTAATGAGCACACGACCCCGAATTATTTTACCACAATACAGTACCCCTCCTACTAACTTATCACGACATACAACTACAACACACAGCGTACCCACTACTACTCGAATGCCACACACTGTCCCTACCACAAAGACATATACATCAACAACAAGAAAAGTGTCTAAACATGTAACAGCTCATCATCGAGTTCCAGCAAATTCACCGTCTACTCCACAGTGCTCATTGTGGTCAACATGGTCGTCTTGCAGTGTAACATGTGGAACAGGTATCAAAACCCGATATCGTAGTTGTCACAGCAGTGGAAGGAGATTTTTGTACCATCCGTATAAAGAGTTTTGGCAATCGCTGGCACAAGGAAATGCACACGTGACAGCAAAAACATCTACTCAAAGGTCGAAGCCATCAACCACCTTAGGTGTCTCACACCATTCATCGCAACCAAAACACAAGGAAAGTCAAAAGTCCACATGTGTCAAAAGCAAATGTAAAGGTATCGTACACCGCGTTTCATCAGAAGTGTTTCACGATGTGAATTGAATTTTAGGATAATCGTCATTTTATAGTATTTTAACATAAATCTAATATATATTTAAGATACAAACACATCAAACATGCTAGTGTACCTATTTCATATATAAAAAATAATTTACATATTTATAAAAGGACACTGATTACTAAGTTAATTGTATTCCGACCAGTCAGATCCTCCGACGGTGTTTTAATTGGCATCGTCTTAGGGTTTGACAGATGATGGGCTCATAAAAATCGGAGGAGTTTTCGTCAAAGATAACCAAAAGTCAAAGTTTATTAAAACGTGCTATTGTAAAACAAAATTAGTATTCCTAGAATCCTTGTAAAACTTGCAGTTCTACAGTAATATAATCTTCATAATTTTCATTTGTTTTCGCGTTGTCCAACCTGAGATAAACTTTAATTCCGACTACGAGAGACAACCATTTTAGGTATTCAATGTATAAATTGTAGAAAATATTTTAACAATAACTCAAATCAAGGGAAAAATTGCACTCAAACGAATATATTTAATCACGAAGGTTTACTAAGATATTTTTTTTTCCAAACTCATCGATAAGAAATAAGGAATGTAAAGTTTAGGAAAGGACCCTTGGTCAAGATGTTCATCAAAATTTTCTTTACATTTTTGTTTATGAAAATGCATAGGTCAGGATGCAAGTTTTGAGTTTTTTTCTGAATATATACAGCTTAGATAATTTTTATAATTAACATGAAATGTTAATTACATAATAACATTAATGTATTTTGTTTAGTACAAGGTTTTGTTCTTATTTTCCTTTAACCATAATTTATTAGCATTATTTATTTAAATGTGTATTGAATATAGCAAATAATCACTTATTATTCTTGAAATACCTTAAAAGGCATATTGGCTCATCAAAATACTCTGATTTTGAAATGACAAAAATTAAAGTCTTGCTTTAGAAATGAAGTTTCTATCAAACACTACAGAGTACATGTATATGTGCTTTTTGTGTTTAATACTTGTAAACTCAAAAGATTGTTGAGGTTTCTTTTCGATATGCAAGTACCCTTGTATTTAATTGGCTGATTGTCTTCTAATTTACAGTCACACCGCATTTCATTGGTTGTTACGACTCGCATTTGTTTAACTACGCTCTTAGTACGTGCAATTTGAGGCTATATTTGACTGTTAACATGTGCAAATCAGTATGCAAAGGCAAAAAATACGCAGGACTTTTGGTAAGTATACTGAAAGTTTATGATACTATTTTAACAAAAATTATAAGATTTATCTTTCCTCTTTAGGAATATATGGAAAAACTGCGTTGTAAATGTAGCGGTGGTTATGTTACCTCTCTATTCATTTTAAAAATTCCATAATCTAGCGTACAATAATAGCCGCTTTTTGTAAAAATTAAAAGTTCGTCTATTTCGTCTATTCGCGATATACATATTGGCAAGGATGCTGTTCCCACTTCGTTACGTCCTATTTTACTTGGATCGTATTTTATATTTCTCCATTGTCTGATATTGACTCCAGTACACCGGACTGGCTGATTAACAGGAGATTCTTTTCTCGAAAAACATACCCTGATTTCATTTTGTTAAGGTATTACTTTAAATACATTTTCGCAAAAGAATATTAATAGAGGCCATGTTTACATGTCGCGATTAAATGGTCAAAACAAGGCTTGCGTCTGGAATCATATATGCCCATTTCCGTGAAAATAAAATTCTCGCGAATAGATTGATTTACAGTATTATATTTGAAGCAATGCCCGGTCAAAATTTCAAAAAGTTCTTCATTTCAATAACAATTGCGCCAGTTATATCCTAACACTGATTTAAGGCTTATCTGAATTGGACATGAGCGGTCTGCAGAGGATGCTTATGTCTCTATGGGTATATGGGTAGGTTAGCCTGACAAAAAGACTGTTATCACTAAATTGACAGTCCTACGTCATTTCAGGAAATGATACAGCATTGCAATAAAATATTTTCGCGACGTTTCTGCAATCATTTAGTTTTCAAAGAAGGGATCTATCTGGGGTATATGTAAAGATGATATATAAAGGACTGCCCGACAAGTGTCCTCGGGAACAAATTGTCCACCTTGACGGATTTGGTTAACAACTATACTTAGATGTAACCTGTAGCTTTCATTCTACCCGTAAATGAAATAAACTGACTAAAACTGCCATGTTTTTGTTTTCTCGTTATCCATATCCCACTAAGATAAATCTCTTATAAGAGGATCAAGACGTATGGAAAATCAGCTGGGACTACACGACATTAATGCTAATTATTCATTATTTTGCTATGATATATGTTATACAGACCAAATTTTCTTTCTTTTAACATCGATATACCAATACACCATTCTATATTCCTTTGTTTATTATTTTCTTACTTTTGTTTCTCATAAGAAAATAAGGTCCCGCTTTGCAGAGTGTTTCATGCCGCTCTGAAGTGCGATTGAATGACTCTTCGACAAGTATCTATAATGGCGTCACCTTCACTGTTTATGTACATTCCTGTGTTCGTTGGGGCCTTTACCGAAAATGACATGTTTCCATATAACATGTTGCAACGGGTGTTATATGCATACAGGAGACGCTCACTCTCCCTGGGCACCTGATTTCTCCCCTAAAAGTTGTATTTGCCAGGGTTTGCAACAGTTCGTATGGGACAATTTCATAATTTAGCCTCCCCTTTTAGACTTGGACACTGAATGACTGATCGATACTTCCTCGTTGTTTATTACATCAAACAAAAACACAAATGATGCGTATGACAAATACATAGATATTCTTTTTCTACAGAATCAATTTCATTGCTTGTGTGGCGATACTTTACTTACGTCAAGGGTAGAGAACTCTTTATGCAATCTTCCTTGTCATGGAAATAGGAATCAGATATGCGGCGGCCATCAATCAGCTTCCATATATGTTCTTCATTAAATATTGTTTTATTAAATCTATAGGAAATAATCAGAATATTGTTTTATAGTAATAATACCACTATCAAAGAGCGTATTCCCAGTATATCGGATTGAACTTTATGAATAATTTACATCGATAAATCTTATGAACATCGAAGCTATATCTAAACTGGTTTGTTAATATCATTACATTGCACAGTAACTGAAAATGCTGCCCACCTTTCTAGTACGGAGGGATTTTAAACAAGGAATTACGCATTGTGCACCGTGAGTGGCATGGCACGTGATACCTTTTACATTTTGTTTTCTATATAAACATGCATACATGATGTTGTGGGCTCTACGTGTACAAAAATCACATTTAGCCTGCAAGCGATGCTACACATTTTGTCTTATAACTATCAGTTATATTTATTTGCAAATCGGGTTTTAGTCGAACATCAGGACCAGTGAAGTTCGATTCAAGAAATTTTCGATTCGAAATCGCTAGCCTCTTAGTGTGTATGAGCTCTGTATCAGCTGCCTGTACTGTATTATTGTAAGATGACATTAGACTATTGAGTCAGGTGAACAGGAAAATAGTGTAAATATTCCCAAAATGAAAGAAAAAAAGGGGGGAGATTATATTACCATATGATATTTAATCAAATAATTTCTTTATCATTAAAATCAATAATACATTCTAAAACTCAAAGCAATTTAGAGGACTATTGTCAAAAAAAAAAACATGATTTATTTAGACATATTTCTGTCGACCCAGCCACAAAACCACCCAGCCTGCTTCACAATTGCCAAATATTCTAAACGTTACAGAGTATATTTTGTGCAGGTTCTGTGACGTCTTTTCGACATTTAAGAATCGATTTGCTTATAATACATAAACTGTACGTTTTACTTCTGGGCACTCCTGTAATCGTAAAACTAAACTAGTTGTGCTTTACAGATTGGATAATATATCACTTTTGGATTATAATAAGTCAATTTAAAAAGTAAGGGGGCTTTGATAAGAGGAAAATGATATCGTTTTCTGGCAAAGATACACTGTGTACAATGGGCATATATCCAGAAACCCATACGCGTTTAAAAAAATTTCCCCAATATTGATTTATGGGGCCTTAAATTGGACAACACACTAATTGATATTGCCCCATACATAATGTAGAATAGAAAAAAAGTATATTACCGAAATAATGACGATAATAAATATCAGAAAATATGTAAGTCAAAGCAAGTCACTCTTTTTCCCATAGGGTCCCAGGAAAAAATTCAAACAATATTTACACAAGTTTCTTTATCTTAGCTTTATATAACCAATGTATAATAATGTTCGTGAGACACTTTCCAGATAATTAAAGTTTAATAGTTTATGATAGGCAACACACCTTAATTTGAGGAAATTTTCTCCAAAAACGTTCCACATTTCTAAGGTAAATAACAAAACATTTTAGGTCATAGCGTACTAATGCTTAATTTTACAGCAGAATTAATGAAAAAGATTGATAAAATAATTTTGTCCATTCAGAGCCCCTGATTCATTGAAATAGTATTATCACTCTTGCTACAGAAGATCAGCCAATCGGATGATCCGTTAATTATCACCTCTTTGGCCTCTACGTGTATGTGTAAGTTTATGTGTGCCATTTGGGCATACTTAATATTTGAATATCAAACAAATGATTTTCTATGTACTACCAATCCGTCGGACATACAACATCAAAGCAAATTTTCCATGTCATAACTTAAATTGTCAACACATGAATGAACACATGAATCTAATGATACAGATATCATTAACTATTAAGTTACTCAAAATTACAAGTAACGAAAAATTAAGATCCAAAATATGATGAACATGGTCTTTAATTCAACAAAGTAAAATGGGGAACAATCCCCAAAAGAAAGTCTTTTAGATATGGACTTAAAATTTTCAGTGTTTTTGTACTCACGTGAAATATATACTTCAAATTTTCAATCATCTAATTTTGTAAATCACTCTAAAACTAAAGAGTATCTCCCTCATGCATATCTATGTCTTTAGATACATTCTTTGGGTATTTTTGTTTTCTTCCACTTTCGTTTTATCTCTGCTATTCAAATATTTATATATCATTATAATTCCATTTATTCGGCCAAGAACATCACTGAAAAAGACATTAGTTGTCGAAATGCGCATTTGGTGCACAAAATGATAGCGTTTTCGAGTAGGTATTGGAACCGGGGTTGGGGGGGGGGGGGGGGGTTGGGTTGAAGGAATTGCTCTGTTACACGATGCTAGACTGAAATTGAAATCTTAAAATCGCAAAATGTTCTTAAGCGTTTCATCAAATACATAATACTTAAACAATTCTCAAAATCACTTTTACATCTATTTACAGCATGAACAACGCCATCTGAGAACAACATGTGCATTCATTTATTTTTTACATGTATATTACAAAGAATCGAATATCATATTTATTCATTCGAAGGAGATGAACAAAAAATATGATGGAGTATTATATATCAATCGACACACACATACATATATATGTATTAAGATTAGTATATGCACAAATTGGACTCCATATTTCATAATACGTGTATATACATTTATTGTTTCTTGCGGATGCATTCAACTCACAATTGATCCATATGGCATTGTTTAAATCTTATGAAACGGTTTCCTTTGTTGAATCTGTAAATTAAAATAAAATAAATAAAATAAAATAAATAAAATAATAATTCAATAAATTTGACCATTTAGAAATCTAATTAAGGTATTCTGCAATATGGGAATTGTTTTCAAAACTCAAATGTGATAAAAATGAAAAGAAAACATTATTCTGTATACTGTAAGTTCACGATGTTGGGTGTAAAATGGTTGAAGAGCATAAAATCCTTGCTGATAATGCAATGGTTTGTATTATAAAACCATTTCAATGCCAATACTTCATTGTTTAAATTGTCTCTTATATGAACATGCCCATCGTCAAGTACGTACATGTAACATACACATTTGGGACATTGCTTTTAATGTAAATGCACACCTTTTGTTGACGTCAGTCTTGACACTTCCTCCTCTCCGCCAAAGAGTTTCCGTCTCCACTGTCGAATAGCAGCTTTGTTCAAAATGATATTGAAAATGAAAATGAATAATCCTTGCAGTGAATTCGAAATTGCAAAAAGGTACTGGAACACAATTCCTGCTCCGTCAGTGGCAAAGACAGCAAATATCCAAGTAAGTCCGAACAGAAAGACAAGAGTCATTACCCTACGCAAACGTTGGGAAGTTTTGGTTTTATCCGCTTTATGCAACAAGTTTCCAGACTGTCCAGTTAGCTTGCGCATGACAAGGAAAAAGATGATGAAATTGAAAATGAGGATGGCACAGACGGGTGCTAAAAATGTTGCGTAGAACGCCGAGGGAGCTAGCCAACATCTGAAAAATTCACATACATTTTGAATAAGTTATATTGTTACAATTTTCAGAGAAATATTATTATGAACATAATTATCGTAGTATTTAGTACTTTTAACATAAGGGCAACTAAATGCATAATTTTGATTCCAGCTACAATGTACAATAAATGAACCACAATTGTATTAAACCAAACAATGCTTTAATAAGCAAATGGGTTGGGGCGAATCCGATAGTCAAAATACATCGAAAGTAAGAAAAAGAATGCGAGGAGATGCAGAAGGACCTACAAGTGTAGAAATTTGAACTCATTTATATAACACATACCATCCTTATTCTTTGCAAATTCAGACTACAACCGAAAAACAATTATTTTACATCATAAGCTAAGTACGTTCAAACCAATTGGGTTCAGAGACCGATCTTGGCCTTCTGCTATTCGACTACAATGATCACAGTTGAAAAGCAATTATTTTACATTAAAAGCGACATGCGTTTAAACCAAAATTGGGCTCGGACGCCAATCTTGATCTTCTGTTACCATAGTTTTCGATAGAAACTTTCTACAACCAAATACTTATATAAAAGAAATACTAGATCTGGTGTATATGTAGTTATTCATAAATTATGTACTCACATTTCACCAGCCTGCAAACCATAATTATTTGTCCTATTAACACCGATTGTTATTAGCACAACTAAACAAGGGATTCCTGAGAAATAAAAAAGCTGTTTTCAATTGTTTGTTTTTGCTTATTGTACAAATATTATCGTTGAATTTGTTGAGAATGAGCAACACAAAGCAGAGTGGGGAAGGAATTCATTCGATTTAGTATAATGGGTGAAGTCGCACGGACGTGCAGATGATAATGGAATAAGTACACGAATAGACATCGCAAAAATATTCCATTATGATGCTTTTGTGCTACTGACTAAGGATGTTCAACTGTTAGATTAATCATCAATTAGTATGACTAACAGGTTTACGCGTCTACCATTCACTACAAAAACAGTATAATCAAAGTACACACAATTAAAAATCGATAAAAATTCTCCAAAGGAAAAACAAGCTATTCAAATTAATTTAGGTCATATATATATATTTTTGCACAAAAATATAAAAATGGAAAATATTCAGTGACATTAACATAGGCCAATCATATTATGCCTGTCTAAAACAAGCTAAGATACAGGATCGATTGGAGTCCCGATTAGCAGTCAGAGGGGATGAAGTATAGTATCTCCTCCGAAAATTGTATAGACGGCCTTTCTAGTTAGAGTGCAATACTCAAAGAAAAGTCAGCACAAGGCTCTTGAATGGCAGAATACAATACGTATGGTAAATAATAATGATGAATTTCATTAAATGTAAATTTCATATGGTTAGATCTAGAGTAATATTTACAAAATTTATTATTTGTTTACTTACCGTACCCAACGAGGCAAGTCTTCAGCAAGAAGTAAGAAAAATGGGTATTAAAGACCTGTACTAATGCTTTGTACATGTAAAATCCCTCAACTGCCATCCATGTGATGGCGGAAAGAAGGCAGAAATGTAGTATCGCTCCAACAATCTGGTGAAAAGGTGAATGTAAGATTTGATATAACTTAAATATATAAAAATATATATGCAATAAAACCAAGTAGAGACATTTTGAGGCATTGCCGGTTTAAAAAAATTATAATGATAGTACATAATATTATGAGAAACATTATTGATTATGTGGTTTGTTACTGACCTACCAAGGAACCATAGAGGGTCCGTAAAATCCATAGGGGGTGATTCCAAAGACTGAACCTCCTATGGATTTTACTGACACTATATGATTCCATGGTAGGTCGGAAACAAACCATATAACGAATTTATCGCACTGAGGACCTTTTTATACCCTGATATGAATCGGATGAACAAAGGTTTACCCATGTACCGGTAAGTCCAATGAACCCGGCAAACCAAGTGACGATCGTCGTCCACAGTAGATTTCATAAATATATTACAATCGATTATTTATTATCGTGTCAACAAGATTTTCTTAACGAACTTCGGCTAATTTTTCTGTTCTTATATCATACAAATTTTACATCATATATATTTATCTCACACCGTCGATTTCCAATCGTGTCGTCTGCCCTAACAGTCATACTTGTCAACGAACTAGATCGTCGACACGCTTTCAATTTATCTGACGTCACGCACACTTAGGGAGGTAACTCGAAAGTGTGCATCGAACAATTGTGGATGGACTATTTGTTTGTTTATATAGTTGGCGGTTACGAAAAGTACTGGCGGCGGCCATATTGCATCCTAAGAAATTTTACTTACCCCCTAAAGTATAATTGGATAAATTGGGGGAGGGGGGGGGGTTATCGCATGACACGTTTTTATATGAAGAAATGCGACAATTTTTCCGAGGTTTGATAAATTATAATATCATAGTTCTCAATATACTATAGAATCACTTTTATAATTACAAGATAATCAATAACATAACTGAATTTTCAGTTGATAACATGTGCAATCTACCTACACAATACATTTGCAAAGACAATATCAATAACAATCAAAAAGTTAAATATTAATACTGCATGTGTACCTTTTTAGTGCAAACATATGTTGAACATAGAAATTTATTATACATTTTAGCAGTAAATAAGCGCAACATACGACTCTTCTTTTTCCTGACCTTCAGTACATTTGTATTAACCTAGTCATTAATTAGCACACAGGGGTCAGCACCCAATCCGTTGACAATGACTACCGCTTAACCTACACTAAATTCATTTATGAAGAGTTGTGTGATCTACGATGCATTTCGTGTACATTTATTTTTTACCTTACACCCTGTTTCGTGATGAAGACTATACTGTTGTTCACCAACCAGAAAGACTACATTGGACATTGCAATGATACAACAGAGGTTGATAAATATTTTAGCTGGGTTACTGGTTTTCTGTCTTCCATTTCCAGAGGAACTGTTGCTTCGTATCTTCCTGTTATAAGGAATAAGGAATACTGTATATAGATATTATTCAATATAATATTTTGTTTTCGTTGTTTAAGCTACTTTCAAGATTTTATAACATTATTCAATAGTCGCAGTACAAAAAGTGTATAATGCAAACCGCGACAATTCCAGCTTCAGTTTATAGATGCCAGCCAAAGCACCAATGCTGAATCAGCATTTAAAAGTATTCTCAACATAAAATGAATTTCGACAACCCCACAATCATCTTGAATACAGCTTAATCTCTATAACCACTTTACAAAGTTAGATTTACTTTGAATATGAAATTGTGTTCAGTTAATCATGAGCCAAAATATTAACAATAAATTATTTTTTATGCTAATTATTTAACGACTTGGAAGGAACTTCTTAATAATAATGAATGCTTACCTGAACATGGTATAAGTCAGTAGGGTCATCAATAACGCAGTAAGGGATAACGCACAACCAATGTACGATATTATGCTCAAAGCTGTTCTGTTTTCTTTGCTTAGTTGCCCACCAACACCATACACATCCTTCGTTTAAACAATTACATTCAGCTAAGTTAGATTACGAAAGTAATTGATGTAATGGTTTTGTCATTCCAACAGCTATGTAGATATAACTTAGGCAAAATGCATGTACATGTAAGTCACCTAGATCTAGTTTTAATTTCAATGGAGAACGGAATAAATCGATGTTTTGAGAGTTTTTGAGACAAGAAAAAAGAAGCTAGCCACACAAGAAAAGCTTACTTTTCCCAAACACGTTTACCTGTTATTTTCAAAGACAATGGATATCTACTGTTGCTGCAAGTATCACATCAACATACCAATTATATTCGTAGTCCTCAGTTGTATGTTTGTATTTTGTTCGCTGTTGGGGAAATTGACTTTTGGAAAATTTATCTTAGAACTTTCTTTGCTAAACACTCACCATTAGCAGAGCAAAGTTTGTAAGATGATTGCATTCACAATCGACATATTTTCCAGGCAGTGAATTTGTTACATGGCATCCTTTAGGCGACCAATCACCCCTACCATCAATGAAATATTCACATGATGCTTTTGATCCAAACTGAAAAATCATCACAAAGAGAGGATTAAAAGGCAAACATGAAAGGTGATACATAAATCAATATGGTATGGAAGCTTATGGGGAACATGAAAAAAATTATCTCGCCACGACGGGATACTATCTCGCCACGGCGGGATACTATCTTGCCATGGTGAGTTACGTATCTCACCACGGCGAGTTTCTATCTCGCCACGATGATCCAATCTCGCCACGGCGAGATACTGTCTTATCACGGTGAAATACTATCTCGCCACGGCGAGACAATAGCCTTAGATAAATAAATGAATAAAATCAGTATTTAGAAATGGTATCAGTAACTAAATAGCTTACGCTAACTAACAACACAATATGTGATTTGCCATAATTGACCACGTGTTAAATGTTCATTTAATTACTGGCCGTGGCGAGATAGTAACTCGCCGTTGCAAGATACGTAACTCGCCGTGGCGTGATAGAAACTCGCCGTGGTCAGATAGTAATTCGCTCTTGAGAGATACGTAACTCGCTGTGACGAAATAGTAACTCGCCGTGGCGAGATATAAAACAATATGTCCCTAATAAGCTTCCGTAATATGGCATCAAACACAAAATTACTTAATATCATAATATTTTATATCGTTGTAAATTAAGATGCAAACTTAAAAAATCGAATGCACATATGATGTTATACCTCAGATATTTGTTTGAATCGAAATCGGACATTTTCAGTTAGATTTACAACAACTCGACCAGGAATCCGAATTGCTATAACAGCGCTATTTACGACATTCCTTGTGGTTTCCAGCAGCGAATTCTTCCCATCAAGAGATCTAGGTTGTCGTGACTTTGAAATTGGCTGAAAAATAAATATACGTTAGGAGTTTAAAGAGATGGGTATGTGGAAGTACGTTTACCAGGCAACTCAAGTATTACATAGGAAGATCGCTTACCGCATTTACATTATCAACTAAAATCGGTAAACTGATATGTATAACATATACGTGCTATAAACCGAGATACGGTCCTTATCCTTCTACTAACTATGGAAAGAGAGTTATGAAATGTACGCTCACTTCTAAAACAAGTTAAATAAGCTTCCAAAAGCAAAACAATTTTCTAAAGATGCGATTGTTTTTGAAGGAAAGGAATTATGATTAAAAATTACGTCAAGCATTTTGGAATCTTTGAAGACTGCAAATGCAATTCTACTCATTTCGTTCTTCTTAAAAGACGTCATAGTCGCATTTAGAAGGCTGCTTGGAAGGTATACTGATGTCTGCTGATCACCTTTCAAGTGGGACTGTAAAACAGATTTGTGGATTGCATCTGTTTGCATTTTAAATATAGAATTGCTAGTTCATTTATAAAAAGTTTCACATTTGAAGCACATGTGCAACGTATTTAAATGTTGGCTGAGGGCGTTGGTCTACTTTCGTAATATGCATACATTGCAAAACTAGTTTTATGTTGTGTGCATGTTTTGGGTATCCATGGCGGGTATAGCTATCCAAACAGGAGACGTTTAATGCTTCCGGGCAATTAGTTTCCTCGCTGAAGTTCAGGGATCCACGAATGTATACAGTGGTATATTGTTATTTTCTAATATTACTTTCCTGAGATAAAGCATTTAAAGATTTATTTTGTAAAACAAATAGAGAATGCAATGCACCATTTGAAGATAAAGTAGGCTCGATGTTGTGTAAAATATATATCTGAAATATTTCAAAAACACTAATATATAGGTACATATACTGTCCGGTTTTGAAATAAAAATTTGAAAATAAAAAATTAAGCAATAAATAGATCCTATTTTTATAATTAAAGCAGAAATGAAGGGATTTTGAAGTTAATTTAATGTCATTTGCAATAATTTATCTCTCTTCCATAAGATTCCATTGCCATAAATGGAAAGGGGATAGAAATCTCTGAATCCCAACCCCCATTTTAAAGATTCCAATGTAAAACCAAATCGTTTCGGAAATGAAGAAATACTTTTTCCGTGTTTTTCTTTTGTCTCTGTAACTGAACACATTGTCCATCTTAATGATAATTTCTTTTAGATATCCGTTCAGTTCGAATGCTCTTGAAGTCAACACTTTACACGGTAAAACAAAAAATCAGAGGCGGGACCCAGAGGAGACCCCCGCCAAGAATGCCCAAGCATTCAGACAACTCAAAAATAAAAAGGCTTATCATTAACAATGCACGAGAAGTCGAAATATTTGAAAATAAAAAATTCTGAAAACAGAGTTTAGGTGAATGTCGAGTCTTTAAAACATTTGACAGTGACAATGATATCCAATATAGGTTTTTTTTTACTTCAATTAGTCTGATATGATAGTTTACACGTCATGATCTGATATAAAACATATAAACTTACTGATGATGTTTTGATATTCATGTCTGAAAGGATGGATAGGGATGTTCCATTGAAATTCGCCGGATCTACACTCAACGCCAAGAATCCAATGTTGGAATGAACATATTTCATATCTTCATCATTTATTATTGTATTGTCAATGATGTTATAAACTACATCCAGATATCTAAAATAAAATTAAATATAGAATACAGAGACGAGTCTCAAGCATTTCATTTTATTAAATATGATTCCTCTTTTCCGGTTGCATGTGTAAAAATGTGAATTGTGAAAGTGTTACTATAAGTTGCTACAAGTAAATATCTGAGAAGCCACATTGTATTACCTTTGTGATGTTTTAAACCTTCTTTCACCCTCCAAGAGGGTGTCTTTCTTTACACCGTACAAGTTGCTAAGTGCTCCTGTGATGTGGTACTGTCTTGTACCCTGTATCATGGAACTGTCTAAATTCACCAACGATTCTAATATGGTTATAATCTTTTGTAATTGATCAACAGTTAAAATATCAGCTTTCTTGGAGAGGTTATAGATAGATTCAGCGATTTCGTCTGGATCACCTGTGCAAGATAAGGAAATCTTGTATTAAAAGGAAGTATTTGTATGAGATACGTTTACTGTACAGATATGTTCAGTTTCAAGTTTTCCAATATTATATCATTTTAAAAAGGATTACACTGACATCATACTTCGTTTCAATTTACGATACTCATAGGATTTGCGGTCGGCAGTTTCCATCATATTCATCAAGTACTGAGTTAAACAAACAAGTTACACCACAAGAGACGTGGCTTGTATAATGTCAGCTGCATTACCACATACTTTTGTCATTTATAATATGTGTGACTGAGGTAAAATTATTAAAGTCATTTAAGTCAACGTACAATGTTTAAAATTGAATGAACTCTTGAGACTAAAAGTGTGCTCACGTAACTAGAATGAGTTAGGGTCTAGCCGTTTTTGTTGTCAATGATCAAAACATACATATAAAGGCGGACATTTTTGTTATTGTTGAAAGTCATACCTCCCTCCACTGTATATAGCCTTTGTTGCACAGGATTATTTGTTGTAGGCACTGTCGTAGTAGGTGAGGTAGGATGTAAGACCGGACAAACATCCGTCTCTGGAGATTTCCAAACAGCAAATGCGCCATCGCTCTCGCTGATAGAAAAAAGCCATGTTATAATGCTAACAAAAATTAGTTATAGAGGGAATTACAGTTTACAATTTATTTTAAATAAAGGGAAGTAGACACAAAACAAGATCACAAATATGAATATATTCTTTATTTTGTAAACTAGATTTTCATTATTACATGTGCAGAATATTGTCATTGTAATAAGTATTTAATAAATTATGACCAAGGAGAGTTAGAGATGTCTCCTACATTCAATTTTCGATTATGTGTATGAAGTGCTCAGCTCGATATCCAACCGAAACAACTTGTTACTTAAATGGTTTTGTTCTCTTCATTTTATCTCCATGTGGTGTTGATGTTATTATTAATCGATGATAAAATGATGAATCGTTATAATTATCTTCCTTAGGTGTTTTTAGCAGATTCTCCATGGTATCTGTTACTATATTTGACTTAAAAAGTGTTTGTCTTTTTTTAATTTTTCTGAATAATGTATCATTATCATTGTCACATTATATGATTTGATTCATTTATCTCGCATTTAACTTGAATTCATATGAATTCAATTTCAAACTTAGGATACGGACCATTGCTAATGTTGAAAAATGGTTCATTTTTCTGAAACAAAGTATATTCCTTTCATGAGTGGCTCGGTACTTTGATGAATGTTCGTTTTTTAAGGCCAATGTTGTCTTCCAAATTTACAGTCATGGTCTGTAGAATCACTGAAGATGCTTAGTAACGAAATTTGCTTTAGGTGCAATAAACTATTACGTATATACATATTCTTACATATATTATGTATTTCTGTAAGATCAGAAGGCTTGAAATACTTCGGCAATTAACTGTAAAATGGACGAATGTCTAAAGGCCGGATGTAAAATAAAGAAGTTCAATCATATTCCTAAAGAAAAATAAGAGGAGAAATCATATTCAAAGAGGTATGAGCATCTCTTGCTGACCACACCTACCTTGAGTTATAAATTTGATAATGAATCATTAAGTATATTCCATACCAATGTCTGTGTGCCATGAGTGTGGTATTTCCGGGACAGTATACGGTAGCATTTTCGCCCACTTCAGTGGCTGGCCAATAGAATCCACCCATCTTGTTTTCGGTGGCGCTAGATTGACATACCTCTGTATTCATAACGCTTTGATTATTATTCTTATATACAAACATGTAATACATTTTATTATTTTTCAACTTTTATAACATGAATAAATAGTGCTTATAAGATGTATTTTTTCCACTGATTCTTCTTCATTATCATCTGATCGTTTAATGTATGTCCACAGAAGAAGGATATTTGTTACTTATCGATCACAAATAAGGAGGTAATTTAACTCACGTGCAGTATCTGAAATAATTTGAAAAGAAATCAAAATTACTTCATATTAGAAATAATATTGAAAAATAAAATGAACAAAACTAATTCGACAATACACATGTACACATGCGCAATAACAATCCGTTCATATTGGGCTGCATATTACATAACATTTATCAAATTACCCACCTGTTTCGAAGATTTTCAATAGACTCGGATTCGCCGTATAATTTGCCAAAGTTTTTAATTTTGAAAATGTTTCATCAAAAATGATCATCAGTCGAGAAGGTTCGTTATCATATGTTGTTGTCCAAATCCAATCCACTGATATCGATATATTAGGAGGTCTATAGTGAAAGATAATAGGATATATTCTACAATAAAGCATATTATAACATCTATGTGTTCTGTATAAATCAGTAAAAGATCAAATAAATTTGAATTTATGTCTGCATGTTATACTTTGTTCGTCTTTAAAGACCACGCCAGGTGTTTCACCTATATAAACGGAGAAAACAATACTCTCCGGAAATACAAGCAAGAATACTAATATCAGAAAATGAACTCGTGTTTTAAATGGAGGTTTTATTTGAATGCAATTTATATGTGACCAAACATCTATTTTACAGAGAATCCCATTGGGTGCATACTATTAATATTGATATAGCTGTCATTTTAATTACAACGATTGACTAGTAATATATCAAATGTTTTACCCAATTGCAACAATTCCAACTTGCAATCTTCCCTCTAGTGATATGGTCCTTTGCACAGCGGATGTCATCTGATAGATAAAAATGAATGAGTAAAACCAAATATATACATGACAATGCTGTAAGTAAACGAAATTTTAGAGATACAAAGTAACGGATTGAACAAGTTCTTAGATAGATCTCTAATTCCAAGAAGCAAAAATATTAATTATACATATATGAAAACCTCTTTATACGTTTTATGTATGTCGAAAAACCCACAGCTTGAAACGTACTTGGTTCCTTACTGCCTGGTCAAACTGCTTATTTTGTTTAGAATACTCATTGGCCAGATCTTGTGTAATCTCTCCATCCAACATTAATCTAGTTGTCACCCGAATTACTCTTCGAAGACCTTAGAAAGCAAAATGTACATATAATATTTTTATATAAGCTGTGGACATCTTACTATACTTTAATACATATTTCTAGTCAGTCATAAACAAATCACATTACTACCTTACCATATCAATACTGTCACTTTAAATAACCGCATCACTTCATATCAGTCTTCAAGTGAATTGGTCATATCTGCCTGTTCAAGAATTTATCCATGTCCATAGAGAGTTTTGAAATACAGCTTGGTAAAATCTCTTTCCTTTTAAATTTTGTCATGTTGTGTGACTGCGCAGTTTAAACACAGTATCATTAAACCATTATTTCCGTTGTCTCTATCTTTTCATAGTTAATATTAGAGAATAATAGTTACAATTAGCTATCGGTAATGTATAGATTTTGTTAAATTTCCAGTCATAAAACGAAATAATTAGCTTTATTCCAATCTGTTATAAATAAATTGTATCAATTCCACCAATCATTCAATGATATTGTGAATGATAAACTTCAGCATTAGATAACGATAAATGACACATTTCTAGGAAACATTGTTATATAACCATTTTCCACTCTATTTGTTTTTGTTGTTTTGATAACACTATAAAATTATTAATTTGAATCGCTTCTAGTTGACTTCTTATTTTGCCATTATTATTTCTGAAAAGCGAAACCATACAAATTACTTTGAATATATATTTATAACAAGAGTTTTGTGTTTTTCTGTTACGTTGCCAAAAGCCTGGATAATGATAGGAAAGTGTACACTACAAAATGCTTTGACTGTAAAGATTTTTCTCTCATCACACATGTATATTGCAGTTGCCGTTATGTTGATTTGTTTTATGTTGTAATAAACATAAGAAATATGCTCTCAAATTTAACATATTCTTTTGATTATATCGCATTTACTATCGTTGTATATTTTGGAATATATTGCACTAAACGATATCAGAGTTCAAAGACTACACAAGAGGTTTTAATCTGGGGAACATTGTTTTGAGGATCAACAAATTAAGTTTGATGTGAAACGAGAACAATTTTAGATACATGCACGCAATGTTCAGGCAATATCTCAAGACATTCATTACAAATAAAAACCTATGTTTGCTTGAATGTTTTTATCCATGTGCACACCAAGGCATGTTTCAAAGTACTCAGATAAATAAGTCTTGAGTGCATTCAGTCATACCCATATTTTTTAAACAAGTGCAAAATGCAGCTCAGTTAATTGAAACTTACATAGAGTATGAAACAGACGCTAAACGTATTTGGAATCTATATAACCTTTCTATACTACATCAATATAGATTCGGTTAAAATTGCAAGGTAATTGATGCTCTATAACAAATATAATTAGAATATAACTAGACCACTCTGTTCTCTCATCTATCTTAAATTTGACTAAACATTTTGCGCAGTGAAGGAATTTGCTTTTCCTGACTACTTACACAAAGCCATGAATGCCTTAAGCATCCAAACGATAAAATATTCCAGCGCATATATAAAAAAAAATGTGGTCCAACACTGAATGAAAGCGTCACAGCCTCAAAGTAGAACTGAAGCATTAAAGATTTATTACTGGCCGCTTCATTCACACGTCGTTTATATTTTGCTTCACCTTACTATTGACGAAAATTGGTTAAACAACACGTTGGAGTATTGTACATATTGTAAATTTTATTTATGTTTATTGATGCATTGTTCTGTTGAAGTTTCAGTGTTGTAGGACATAGTGGATGTCATTGGTCATTGAGTTGATCTAGGATATCAGAACATTCTAAACTTACAGACATCTTAATATGTCGTAAGGCGTTAGAAGTAAACACGGAGAATTACCGACGGGTAAACCATATCTTGTAGTCTATGGAATAAAGGGGGCAATATCGTGTTTAGTGTCATATTGAGACAAATGCGAACCCCAATAATATCGAGGTGAGCCCAGGTGCCCGGGAGAAGTAGGCGCCCCAGGCGCCCCCTGGTTGCATGAAACACCCGTCGCAAAAGTCCTGCAACAACCTTTCAAGTGGAGGAGGTAAATACATAAATATACAAGCATCAACATACGAAGGAAACAGGAACACGAAGTAAAATTTTCCCATTCAAGGCAAGAAATGCTGCCTGTCTGCAATTCCGGTGTCGGAAACGCAGGTGAGCAAATGTCTGTATATACGTATTATGTCCAGTCAAGTATAGTAAGTTAAGATGGTTATTTTGTTAGTCAGGTCCAAAATATTGGTTAACATTCTTGAAAGAAGAGACTGAAATTGCAATAGATCCCTATAACGACCATAGAACTTCCTCAGTGACAATTTCAAACGTTCCTCAATGTATCCTTGTGAGAGTAGTTTCGTTTCAAGAAGCCTCGATCTCAGGACGAAATTTTCGTATTTAAAGTATGCCCTGACATATCGTACAAGTTGTGAAATGAAGGCACCGTATGTGTGAGATGAAGGTATGTTGCTACTCAGAAAAGGGAAGTTGGTAATAATGAAATTGAAATCGTCATGTTTGTCATAGAGAGGTTACTAATAAACCATTGTCACTAACTGATAAGAGTGTATCGAGGTATGAAGCAGAAGATGAGCTCCCTGTAGTATCTTTTATCTCGAGTTCCTTTGGATATATGATGTTGACGTTATCTTCAAATACTGGGTTGTTAATCGACAAAACATCATCGATGTATCTGTATGTAAAGTTGAGCCTAGATGCTAATGTTTATTTCATTTAGAGAGCAGAGACTGTATTAATTTTGCTTCGTAAGAGTACAAAAATATGTCGGCCAGAAAAGGCGCGCAATTAGTACCCATTGGAATGCCAGCGATTTGTTGGAACCCTTTCCCACCAAATATCACAAAAATATTATATGTAAGAAATTCTAACATTTGAACGATCTCTTTTTCTGTATACTTGCTGATGGAATCAGACTGTTCCTTTACAAAATATGTGTCGTTGTGGCCTAAAACGAGATACTTATACCTGCGAATTCCTTTTTGTTAAAGAAGGCGTTTTGATTCTGTTTTTTAGTTTTTGATGAGGAATTGTTGTATAAAGAGTCGAAATGTCAAAAGATTTGATGCTAGTGACATTATTTAGAATAGGAGATTTTAAGTGTTCTAGAAGTTCCTTGGAATTTAAAAAATTTCCAGAGAATATGAAATATGTAAATCCATAATGTCAAACGCGTGTCATTATAAGTATATATAAACATCAAATATAAAAATATTCGATTTCCCAAGGTCTTGTACTAAAATAGAAACTAATATACCAATATTAGACCATCATGTCCATATATCCGAGTTTACATGGTATACAGAAGGGTTTTTACTTCTCCTGGATACCTGGATATTCATATACATATATGATATGAAGTCACAGTATTTAAATGTAATACCTTTGCAGTCTTTAAACTTTGATACGTCCACCAAAGCTGTGTTGTTTCTGTCTGCACACAAAGCATCTATTAACTGTATACGAAACCAAGTGTTTCGCATCTCGATCCATTCCTTTAAGTGACCAAGTTCGCAATCACATTTTAAGGGATTTCCTGTCAGCCTTCTGCAAATGTAATATTCATTTCTTAAAAATATATTTGAAATAAGTGTATTTATAACAAAATTTAAAACATTGGCATGTATGATTATTTTATTGTTTATATCGTAAGATTCTAGATCCCAAAAAAGTACTACTGAGAATAGTTAATGATGTCAAATAAGTGGACACGAAGAAGTACAGTTAGGTGCAGTCCTAACCTTACATAAAGTGCACTTCAATTTACCTATATGACTGCTTTTCAAGTTTACTTGGCGACAACATAGTAAACTTGGAATCAAGTTTAGTAGTTTAGTAGTTTAGTACTAAACTTGATTCCAAGTTTACTCTAAGTGCACTTCAAGTTTAGTTTACTACCTATATACACGTCGATTTACTATATTTTTCTATTAAAACAGTCTTTTTATATATAAAATATGCAATTGTACATAACAAGACAATTATTTATATTGTGTTATACGAAACTGAATAATTGTAATGAATAAACGTGAAAAGTAAACTTGGTGTCACGTGATAGTAAACATGAAGACGGAATTACTTTAAGGTAAATATGATATCAAGTGCACTTGACTAAACTTTATGACTGGCATTCAGGACGAAAAATTAACTTGAAGTGCACTTGCCAAGTGCACTTGAATGTAAGGTTAGGACTGCACCCAACTGTACCTTAGTGTTAATCTCAAAGCTATAAAACACACAAGACAAATAAACACTCCAGCATTAAACTTGAAGCCACACCAGCACGAATCCTAATATGAGTTCATAAACTCTTAAAAATCTCACTGTACAGATGATTTGATACAATACTATATGTGACGGTGACAGACGTTTAAACATACACAACCCCCCTCCCTCTAAAAATAGAAAATAAAAAAAACCCCAAACACCCCCCCCCCCAACCAAAAAAAAAAAAAACGAAACAGAACAAAACAAAAACAAAAACAAAAAAATAAACAAAAACAAAAACAAAACAAAAAACTGTTATGTCCAGTTGTGAACCTCAGTTCATTGATATAAATTAGTATCTTAAACAAAGACATTACATGTATCTTACTAATATTATAATACTAACTAGAATTACGGAATCATTGTGTGGTAGTTTTAAGCAATACTTACATGTACTTTAGGGCCTTGAGAGTAACAAATGCATCCCTTTTAATAGTACTAATATTGTTGAATGATAAGTCCCTAAAATGAATTTGCACTGTGTATTATATATGTATTAAAAACATGTAGTACATAGTAATATTTGTAGAACAATAAACTAAATAAAAAGCAACCAAACAGTAATGTATTTATTTATATCGCTATTCGAAAAATAATGTTTTTTTTTACAAACGAGTCCTTCTCTGGTTCCAGTCACTTTCGTGTAACATTGTTTATCAACAGAAGACCCCATCTTTTGTACTTTTAAAAGTAATACCTGTTATAAGTAAAATTAGTCAAATGAGAAGAGAATATTTTATAGTGCTTCCACTGCGTAGATTAAATAAATAAAGAGAAACAACTAAATTCAACCTTCTCGAAACAGTCCGTACGCTACTAACATTATTCAGGTTGGTTGGTTGGTTGATTGGTGTTTTACGTCGCTTTCAACAATATTTCAGTTATATCGCGACATGGAAGCAGGAGGTTACCAACCTCTTAAACATAGTGGCGCAACCCGGGAATCGAACCCGGATCGTCGGCGCCGCAAGCCAAGCGCTTAACCACTACACCACGCCTGCCCCTCATTATTCAGGAAACATTTAATAGTTAATATTGTTAATACATATCTGCACGATCCAACCTACCTTCCCTATATTAAGGTGCCTTAAGACATAACTTAAAGGGCTTCACAGTGCATTTAACCATTAGGTAAAGTGGTTTTAATTACATAACATGCACTGTTAAAAGAGATCGGATATAAATAAATCCTCCTTTACCTAATGGATGCATTAAAATCAAAATCCCCAAATTAAGTTTGATAAATACATAAAGCTGATACGGATTATAGACAGGATATTGAAGAAATATATATGATGATATTTTCAAATAAAAAGTTTAATTCAAGTTTTGAGGTACCAGTTTCACACATAATAACATAAATCATATGTTTTTGTGCCACTTACAAAAGTTACTGATTACATAATCACATGCTTTGTTTTTGCTTCTTTGTAATTCGCTGCACAGGACAAAGTATCACAATTTCCGTCTGCTTCCTACGAGCAATGACAGAAATGCAATAAATGCCAACATGCATATAACTGTGTGACTTACAAAAACAGCAAAGTATTATATGACTTCAGTTGCAGTGACGGTATGCTCGTCAAGTGGTTGTTCTTCAATGACCTGAAAATTTCATATGGAATTCATTTTATTGACTGGAAGGAAGATGTTCTCCGTTGATAGAATTTATCTTACACTCGAAGCAACATGACTTGGAATACTCAAAAATATATACCTTGCATGGCCAAAATTTAAATTTAATTATTATTTTATGACGATAAAGAAAAAAGATAATAATTTATATAGATATTGCTCGTTGGTAATGTTCGTGGCGTAAGTTTGTCGTTTGTGTGGGAGGAAAACGGACTGCAGTAGAAAACCCAAGAAGCCAGATTGGTGACAGTCCCACCATCTCACGTATCACACAGGGAACTGAATTCAGAAGTGAGCGCACTACCTGGTCCCTATGCATGCTCATTATATAGATTTCACAGATCAGATCCATTATCTAGACATTAAATGGATTACCTGTAAATATTATGTGAAATGCATGTATCACCTCTTTCCAATTCTCTCACCAAAAATGTCGCTCATGACGGAAATTAAATTTCTCAGTTAAATTAGATCACTAAATTCAAAGAGACATTTTACGTATTACATATAAAATCATAAGAATACATGGACATTATACCAAAATGTTTTACTGATTTCATAGATCATGTTCATCAAGACGGAAATTGAATTTTGGCGTTTGCAATAGATCACAAAATCAAAGCGACATTTGATGAATTAAATTTGTGTTCACTTACAGTTGTGTGAGATCCTGCAGCGAATAGAAAGCATCAGTCGCGATGTGACGTAATCCGTTACCCTCTAGGACTCTAAAGAAAAATCAATTATAAAAGCATTCTTCGCCGAATTAATAATATATAGCACGGATACCTGCTATTCTAATATAGATTAATGTTATTTGGGTTATATTAAAGAATTAACTTACTATGTGGTTATAGTGAATCCAGACAATAGAGAGATGCAATCTAATTAATGATTTATGTACACATTTCTTTGATATTAAAGGGTCGTCGAGTAAAGAATCAATTTTACCTGAAAGTTTATGAAGTCATAATTGGTCAAGTATCCGCTATTTAAGAAATGATTTTATTCATAAAACATTTTGATCGTACAACATATTTACTTCTATATTATATGTCTGTTTTTTGTTTTATATTGAGAAGCTTTTAACTAAGGAAATGAACAAGCTGTATAGCAAAAGTCGCCGCGGATATGCATAACAAAAACCCCCCAAAATAAAACCAACCACCCCCCCCCCAAAAAAAAATCTAAGAGCAAGATTATTTATCATAAGGCAGTTTACGATACCACGATCAATTGGCGTAGGTAACACATTCCATCGTCACATTCACTAAATCATTGAATTCATGAATTTTATAAATAAACCTCCATTTGAGCAAAAACAACAAACAGATCAATGGAGCTGAGAGGATGAAGAGAGGTCTATAAAGATGAACATGTAAAGTATCACTATTCAAATCATCATATATCATATATGTTCAACAGCACCAGCACCAGCACCAGTCGTCTGAAAACTAAGTACAAAAAGTAGGAACCCCCCCCCCCCCCGTAACATCTTACTTATGTGTTTCTATTTTAATTTTAGACATGATTTACCTATAGAAGACATGTACATGCACAGCGTATAGCATACAAGGATACAAGAAACTTTACAGATATTCATCAGAATTAAGACTGGTGTTACCACCAGGTCAAAAAGGGGAGTTTTATTAAAATTAGATTTAATTAAATTAGATAACACAAATAGAGCAAAAAAACCCTTTTGATAATTGTTATATAATATACGAAGGGAGTAGAATGAGTAAGTTTAAAATTTTCTATTTCACAGATAACATTATTTTCATATGATGTGATGTAAATCTATTTAACATTGAAAGAAGAATTTGTCTCGTTACTGCACTGGTTTTCATGATTAAATACGTATACTTTATATTAAAAGTGTTTAAAATGCTGTTGCACTCGAAATGTGCCACGGTACATGCCTTTCTGCTGAACACATGAGCTTGCATAAACGTAAATTTTCACGTGAACTTGATTTTTTTAGTAATAATTTTTCTCTTTTTTAAGTTTTCGAAAGTGAACGTGACTGTTAACCGCGCAAACTCCGAAACTCCGCTTGTATAATCATGTAAATGTGTAGAAAACCTGATTTTCAGAATATTAGATTCAATTTTCGAAGGTCGAATACATTCAATTTTATCTTTATTTCATAATATTAATTTTGATATAATAATAAAAGAAAATAATGATTTTGAAAAGTAATAACATATTGACGTCAAAGGCAATGGTAAAATGATAATAATAATAAAAGATTTTTATCCGCGTTGACGCAAACATTCGAGTTGTCATGTCGCGTGTGCTTGCGAAAGCTTATCGCGTTCACGCGAATGTTATATTAGAACTGTGTCTATCTGTATGTTTTCAACACATATCACATTGATTTGTCAGTGTGTTATTGTTTACAACTGTGATCTCCACTGCACAAATACTGCATCATGACTGCTACCGATACCTATGTATAGCACACACATATTAATTTAATTAGATATTTTGCCTTGCCATCCATTGGAATTTATTTTATGGCCATGATTAATATAAAATAAATGTAGATAGATCATTAGATTCAAACGTTTTCCCTGATTTCCGCCTACACAACGTCTCCTTAAAGGCACACAGAGCACTATATTATGATGCGTCCTGCAGTACAATAGTGGGTAAAACAAATGTTTACTTACAAAGTATATAGGTTGCTGTACTCTTTGAAGGCATCACTTCCCAATGACGTAATGTTGGTGTTACTGATATCCCTAAAATCAATAACAATGAGAGTAGCCCAAGATAAAAACTTAACAAAATATTCAAGTTAAGTATTTCCGATTCATGCTTTCGTAATATACACTTTCGTAACACAACTTTTAAATGTATTTATTGTGAATGGTATTTTCTTCTTTCAAATACGGTCTCAAAATACAATTTCAAAAGTAAACATTATCATATATTTAAATTATGAATTTTTAATTAATTGGTTCACTATACAGTTTCTCGTTGAATGCGACATTCATCTGTTTTTGATGGGTCATGAGCGTCCAACATGTACGCAGTATGTTGACGTAGCGCCAGTCACTTTCCATAAATATTCAGGGAGGTAGAGTGTTGTGAGTGTCAAAGTCACTTGACACAAGTTATCTTCGCATGTTACAATGGTTATTAATTATTTGGTCACAACTGTTTTTAGTTTTAAAACACTGAGGATAATTACTCTTAGCATGGAATCGTTTTCTGAATTCCGTGTGGACTTTCATTATGTAATGTACTTTGACATCACATTACGTTAGTTTCTTCCGAGAGAACTTTTCATGATAATTATCCGACAAAGTAGAAATTACAGACATACTATTAAATTAAATACTGTTCTTTTGTTGCCATGGTACACACTGAAGTTAATCTTTCTCTTGGACATTTTTAAACGTTTAAACAACTGTTTCTTAAGTTGGGCGAGTAAACCGGTCAACAACACCAATTGTGTAACTAACGTTACTTCAATTGACCGTCCTAAGTCGGTGCTTCAACTACATTATAATTTAAAAAAAAATTCTGTGATGACTTTTGTCATACGGCTGAGTCATATGACTTTCTGCTTTCTTTCGGATTAACTAATTACTAATCTTAAATCTTGGTCTGTCGCCGTTCCCCAATATGCTTGGTATTTTGTTGTTTTGTTTTTGTACTGTCTTGTCAGAGAGCAAGAAATAATACATCATTGTAGACCAATCCGAACCGACGACTGGATTCGAAACCTGTGTAGTCAGATTCTAGTCACACAAATATTAATTAATACATTAAGGAGCACTGTATGGTTTTTTGAATATGTCAAATATTACTGGATAATAGTATTATATCTTAGCATATATTTTGAATAAAAATCGGGTTAACATAGCAGGTTGCATCATTTATGCTCACAGAACGTAGCTTAAAACATTCTTATATATAATTTCATAACTTCATACGAGAGCGTTCGATGGAATCCAGCAGCGTATAACATTGAGTAGTAAATGCTGACAGGCATGTGAACCAAGTAAAACGTCATTCATAATGGGAACTCAACGAACACTTAGTCTGCCAAGATCTTAAACTATTTTCTTTATTGTTTTTCTCCCCTTTCCTTGTATTCTCATGACCGTAAGTGAAGTAACATAATTTCAATAACGGAACTCAATTTGAACAACTTTCATATTTATCACTTATTATTCATTAAAAAGAAATTACGCTTTCATTATATACCCGATTTCGATTATAAATAAAATGAACGAAAGTCTATGCCAATTGTTCAATTTCAAAACATAATTAAAGGATGATACGTGAGACTCAGTGATATAAGAAAAAGCTGTCTGGGATATGCAGAGCAAACAAAAGAAAGCATAAAGACATCTGACTGAGTCGTATTGCAAAAGTCATCACAGAGAGAAAAACAAACAATAAAGACACAGGAAGACACCCCCCCCCCCAAAATTCACTGAGGACGGTCAATTAAAATGACGCTACTTAATTAACTGGTGTGGTTATCCGGTGAGAATACATATATAAATGGACAAAAATATTCAGTTGTGATGAAGTAGTGGTACAGACGTATGCCGGTCAATTAAGTAGACAATCGTCACCCAATAACTGTGGTTAACCGTTTAGCGGCGCACTTTCCTACTCACCACGAAAGCAGTACAATTAACGGCACACTTTTGAAAATCTATAAATAAACTTCAATGTAGAAAACGAACCTTTAGTTAACAAAATAGATTTCTGTCACGTAAATAACATTAAAACATTGAATATCTAATTGGTGTTCACCATAACATATTACTTAACGGTTAATTCTGTAAATTTTCTCAACATTGTACGTGCCAATGTTTTATTTAAAAATGAAACAGTTGACATTCATGAACTCCTGTCACAAGAGGGGACCAGGTGATTGGGATGAGTGAGTATCTCCTTTTTGGCTAGCCATACCTACCATGAAGAAAGATTGCTAGAACTTTCAAAATGTCTTCACTAATCACGTATAAAAAGACTTCGCTGTGTGATAAAACAACATACAAAATATTAACATGAGCTAACCGCTATGTCTATCTGAAAGCCACATAGGGTCCTTGATATGTAAAAGTCTAGACTTAAGATAAGAAAAGGGACAGGATTCAGGACATTATCTCTTCTAAAAGATTAAGACAATGTCTGGTATAGAGTCTACGCCGTGTTGGTAGTCAGAGTACAACACTATATGAAGCCTGCATTAGGCTGCAGATGGACACAGTGCAAGACTTTGTCGTTGCCATAATCTCAAGAACATACTATCGAAGGCGTTATACTATTTCTTAACCGGGTGAGATTAAATTTTCGGAACATTTGAATCTCCTAGATTCTTGTAGATACTTATATGTATTAGTGAAAAGTAGTTTTCTGATTTAGATAAAAAATCTGAATAATATCTATAACATTTCCGAACGTCATCTAAGTTTTGCAGATTGTGCTTTGTATGGGGATCTAAAATGTTAGTGCTGGTTCTTGGAAATGGAATATATGCGCATATGGTGCACAAAATTAAAAGGTATATATGTTCTATATTTATTTATACACCATATGATGGGAATCTGGGGAGATCGCCAGCTTACCAAGGGACCTTTACAGTATATTAATTGATTATTATTTTACGTAATTATTCGATTATTTCGCGTATATGATGACGCGTGCCTGATGCAATGCATAAAATTTTGTGCCTTCGCAACGGATCCACCAGAAAAAGTGAGGAATCTTTACGTGTCAATCCTGTCGTGACATGGAATTTCAGTTTTTACTGTCTCATTTGAAACAGAAAAATCAGTGTGGTGCCCACGGCAGCAGCGTAACCAGTGTCTTTGGTCACGAGCCTAGCCCTTCTAAACATCAGCGTATCTTTACAGCAGAAAATCCGAAGACCTCATGTTTAATGCAAATGCCAGTGTGTATATTGTTGTTGATAATTTTAATGTATATATCCAAGAAAGCTTTTTTGAACTTAGACTTAGATTTGTTGAACCAAAGTTCGGGTTAATCATTTTCACTACTGTTGCCTTCAAATCCATGGTTATTCATTGTGATTATGCCATCTATATGTGTTATATAGCATGTCAATAATGTCTTTACATTTGACGAAGTTGGCACTTGTAGTACCTCTTAAAACAACACAAAAGAAATCTGCTAAAAAGAGCATAGAAGTACTCGTATGGAATCCCAACAAGTTTTTGTTACATTTTGCCGTTTACTTGCATATACATGGTATTAATCAGAAATACGATGGTATTGTACAACTCACCGCAAGTTTAAAGTTTAGAGACAACCCCCCCCCCCCCCCAAAAAAAACCGTGATAATAGCAACAATAATAACAAATAAAAGGAATAATAATAATAATAACAATAATGATAATAGTAGCAGTAGTGGTAGTAGTAATGATGATAATAATCATACTAATCAATACAATGAGGAAAAAATAAGAAATACAGCATACTGATAGTCCCCGAGGGCATAAGAAGTCTAGTTTTAGTGCTTTTGTACTGACATGAAATATATATTTCAAATTTTCAGTCATCAAATTAAGTAAATCACTCTAAAACCAAGGAGTATCTACCTCATGCATAACTCTGTCCTTAGATAGATACTTTGGTTCACTTTTCGGTCATTTTGGTTTCAACACTGCTCTTCAAATATTTATATATTTTGAGAATTCCAATCATTTGGCCACAAGCATCACTGAAGAGACATAAGTTGTCGAAATGCGCATATGGTGCACTAAATTAAAAGGTATATATGTTCTATATTTATTTATACATATTATTTATTGTGGAGAAAGAGAAAATGGAAAACGTGAAAAAAAAATCATATATTAATTTCTTGGTAAGTTCATCTTCACAATCATAAATGAAGATTCTGGCATTTAACAATATAAAGTGAAATATAAGATTTACTCACAATCTAGAGACATTTCTTGGTATATCTTTTGGAATTTCCTTGAAGTGTTCACCGTAACAATGCACCATTAGTCTTTGTCCGACAATTAATGAACAAATACATCCACCAGTTCCTATTGGTGTTTGACACACATCACCTCTGACAAAATCGTACACAAAAAATAGGAACACCACTGTGGCCACGTTCAATTGCATTATTGAAACGTTAAGATGTTGATGCGTCAAATTGAAAGTTTCGTTTAAAAGTGCATTTCTACAGCTGTGTTGCTATCCCCCGCATTTCGTGAGCTCCTTTTTATTCATGACTTACAAGTCTGCAAAATGAATCAATTTTTGTTTATACTTGTTGACTCCGTTTACTTGAGAAACACTACTTGCAGTGGTGGATAGTATTTCACACAATGTATTATTGTCTCTCTAAGCACGGTTACCGGAAAACTCCATTCTTTACGACAAGTGTGTGGAAAGGGCTAACTTTGACGCTTTCCTCTCACTATTTCATCTTAAGTGTTTAATTACACTCGAAACTGAAATCGTCACATAAATTGTTGAAATTTACATCGTTATTTCGTATTATCTGTTTAGTTTGTTGACCATAAAAACCGAAAACATTTGATCCTATTTACAGCGGGAGATCATATCGTTAATAAAGAAAATTACTCGGTGCAATTTCGTTTCGAAATATCTGATCGCTAATACATTTCCGTTTCGTAATATTTGATCGTAAATATATTTCCGTTTGATTTGTATGCAATAACACTGCACAGAAATTAATTAAGGTGCCGTTATCAAACGATAATATAGTTATATGATCAGCGTTCAAAGCATACGCAAAGATCAATCCATGAGTTTGGTATGCTTCAAGAAGTCGTCTGGATAATTTGATGTGTGTAGCCTGAGTGATAACGAGGATCGGATAGAATGCGTTACCCTTCAACATTCAACAGGTATCATAGACTTCATCAGCCGCATTAACGTCCTGCATATCTTACCTCATTACCGTAACTCGAATATTAGATTCAAATCCAGCTAGATAGCTAATTAACTGGAATGTAATGTTTGGAATCAGAGAAGGGTAACATTGACGACAAAAGGAGCCCTATAAAGCGAGAGGGATCTGCCCCAAAACAACTTCTGTCTTAAATCTGAGTACGATTCTCAGTATTGGGACGTAAGATTAACTAAATTTCGTCGCTATTTCTTCTGCTTCTTATAACTAATATCACTGTATGGGAAATATTCCCGGTGCACTTTCAAATAAAATCAAATCAGTCAACCCCCCACCCCACCCAAGGGAAAAAAACCCCAACATAGCCACATTAAATAACTGCAACTCTTATTGAATGTATTAGTTGCTAAAACAATGCGGAGATTCTATGATATGATTTTATATTTTAAAACAATAACTTATCTCCATGTCGTGCTAAAGATATAATAAAGATGAACGTAACGTGGATGCTGAAATTGTAACTTTCTCCATTACCAGATGACTAGTATGATAAACTTATTGCACATATTGATAAACATCTTAGTATGCAGGAAAATGTATTATGGCTTACCAAATTAAGTTTGAATCAAGTCGTTGGAATATTGATTGATTGATTGATTTTTGTTTAACGTCACACCACGAATATTTCACGTATATGGTTACGGCATCTGCCTGATGCGGGGTATACAAATTTTGACTTTTGCAAATGACCCATCCGAAGCAATGAGGGATCTTTAACGTGCCATGCATACCACGACACGGGGCTTCGGTTTTTACTATCTCATCCGAAAGACAACACCAGAGCGGGACTCGAACCCCGATCAGGACGTTGGTATATTCAAGTACAGACGTTTACACAAATTTTCCTTGAGTAAAGCATAAACTGTTCTTACATGATTCTTTATTAGTAGATTTGTACTACAATGTAAAAATTTCCATACTCATTTAACCATTATAAATAAAAACAAAAACTTAATTTCGTCGTTTCTTCATACCGCAGTAGGTATCCAAATTTAATTTGAATTTAATGTGTAATTCTGACCAATTTTCTGAATAACGTATTTTAGCATTGAATTTTAAAAACTACTTCATTTATGTTGACACATTAAATGAAATATACATGATAAAAAATTTAATTTTTGAAGATAAATAAATAGATAGATAAATAATTTTTAACGATACAAAAACAAAAATAGTCTATTATTAGAACACTTATCTCACTTCCCTTCACAATAATTTGTTACGTTGTCCGCTTTGAACTGAAAGCTAAATTCAAGCGTGAAAAGCTCTTCTGAACGAATATAATAAACACATTTATATGACTCATTTTAAACTCAGGATGTAATAATCCATGGGAATGTCCGAGATCTGTAGTGACCTGTTCCTATTTATCATAGATTGCCACTATTTAACGCTTCGGCGGAATTTTGACACTTTATCGTTACAAATATCTAAGTTCATTATCCCCACTAGTAAGTGCCATATTTCTAGTACTATAGCGACATAATATATAGAAATCTATTGTGACGAAAAGTAATTTGGGATTTCTGAGAAGAAAAAATAAAACAATGTAACGGGAAACAACATTATTTTATATCGAAACGACTGAAACGACTGAATTTTTTATTTGTTTTACTTGTATAATCTTTTGCATCACGAGAAGATTATTCATCTGTAGAGTGATGTCATCCACTTGGTGTAGAACAGAAGCACATCGACTATTCTAGGTATCAGCCGTCAACATAGACGACAACTCAGTATTCACTGCCTCATCCGAAAGACACCATATTGACGCCAAGTGGATTCGAATCCGGGACCTGTATGTCTCGTGCCCATTATAACCAAACTGAGCTCTACAACAGTGTAACAATAAACAAAACTAGATTTCTCAGTAAGATACAAGTGTTTATTTACTTTCATGGCAGAGACGATTCCGTCTAAATGCAATGCCTCTAAACACGTGTTTACAGTTGAATTCTGACAAGCTGAGAACATCAACCAGTTATGCATTGCTATTGTTACTGGGGCATTCTTCCTGTGTGTTCACACCTTACTCAATTATGAAAGGCGACTGACGCGTAAACGCTGCTCAACACATGTATAATGTTATTATAAACAAATGAAGTGGAAATTTTGTAAGAGAAAACATAGTAAAGTTTTATTGTGCTGGGATCTATGACGTAGAAAAGTAATCAACAACAATTTGTTTCGTAGTGCACAAATATGCAGCAACTTAAGGTTAATTTGTCTAGTAATCTAGAACTTGGTTTCCGCAGATGGTAAGGTTCGATTCCCGTTTTACGTGACTATATGTGTTTAAAATCTAATAACTCCATCCACGTCGTGCCGGATGACAGACTGTTGGAAAAAAAGAACAAAAGAAAACATGTACAAATAAGAAAAAAAAAAAGAATGAAAGAAAGAAAGGAAAAATAGCAACTTATTCAAATAAAATTGAATGTTAATAAATAAATCAATGTACATAAATAATTCCAAGGAAATAAAATAATACATTTTTAAAAGTAATTCAAAGCTGATGGCACATTTATTGGTTATCGCCGCCGATTTTATTTCTAAGTAACCTTTGATCATTGACGGATAATTTATTGTTGGTGAAAAAAATTTCACTTAAGCAATCAAGCTATAGCCTTTAATATAGACAAAGGGTATCTGAGAATGTAATAACTTTGATCGATGATTCCTGTCTCTTATGAAAACACCTTTATTACACCATGTGTAAATCCAAAAACGAAAATGTGTAAATCCAAATCCCTGTTCGTAATGTACGTTTAATAATAAATGTACGCTTAAAAGTGTCTCAGGATACATGTATATTCATAGAGTATTTGAATGCCTTAGTATAAATTGTTACAATAAATCTTCAATATGTAAGGGAAATGCAATGCGGTTTATACGGAATGTTATTCGATCTAGCTATAAATCTGGTGTATTTTTGCAAGTTTTAATTTCACGGTGAAGAATTTAAAGGTGGAAGAATTTTAACATATACACTAATAAAACTGTGTAGTTTAACATATTCATTTATAGTTTCGCATACAAAATATTATGTATATCATTATTTAATAAAATGCAATGTCTTTCAGTTCAAATCACGAATAATGTCCATTACAGTTGATACGAACATACACTAGAAAAAAGAGGAGTTACTGGCTCAGTTATGTGGCAGAAGTCACATAGAAATAAAGAGAATGCAAAAAAGCTTCACAAGTTTAATAGCGTGTATGACCGCCATTTGCACCTATGCATTCTTCACACCTACGACTCTTTGAACGAATCATGCAGAAATACCTAGGGAATGTTCCGTCATACGCGCAATAAAGAACGATGCAAAGCGCCCAACATAGCAGAGTGTTGGCTCTTGATATAGACGTCGTTCCATTTCATCCGGAACATGTTTTATGTACAATAAATCCGGTGACATCGCAGGTCAGGGTAGCACAATCAAGTTTTGCTGCTGTAGGTACACACTATCAACGCGTGCGGTCAATGACGTTATGCTGATAGTTGTGAATGAATGGAATGACGTGTTGACATACAATCTCGTCACTGTAGCGTACGTTGATTAAACTACTCTCCACTATCACCATATGGGTCCTTCCATGTGCTATAATTCCATTCCCGTCTACAGCGCTCCCTCCGCTGCATTGGCAGCGCTGCACAACGCAGGCGTCAATGTAACGTTCTCCGGCAGTCTACAAAATCAGGACTCGTCCGCATGCAGAACTTTCGCCCAATTTCTGTTATTGATACAACGATGCCTTCTACCCCCTAACCTCGCAACACGGTGTCTCCGGAACAGAAAATAACGGATAGCAGGACGTTGAGGACGGATGTTAACCTCTAGTAATTTGTTCCTAAGTCTCTTGGGCTCAAAAGTGCAGAAACGCGTCCTTGGTCATCTAGGCAAATCGAACGCGACATTTAACAAATTGAGGCTGAAACACGCGTTCAGTATATTAAACTATGAGAGTTTAAAAATAAAGAACGATCAAAGAATACCTTTTTCATTTAACTTTCAAGTATACAGTTTTTTTTTCGCTAGTATATATATATAAAAGAGAAAACAAAAGATATCTGACAAAGCTGTATGAAACAAATCACCAAGGATATGCACAAAAACATGACAATAGTCGAATATACACGGAAAAACGACATTACAAAAATATTGCGACTTAGGTCAATTGAAGTAACAAACGTCACTCAATTAGTGTGATTAACGGGTTTACGGTTAACCTTCCCACTCACCGCAAAAGCAGCACAATCAAAGGACACACATTAAAAATTTATAGATAATCCTCCAGATAGAGAACAAAGATCAACAAGTTTTTCAAGAAAAAACGTCATAAAAAAGTTTATTACACACGAAATATTAATAGAAGAATAATGTTGCTATCAAAAATATATGTAGGGCGACATCAACACAAATAAACCGTGCTCTGCCCGTCTGCAGCGAGCTCAGATCCTTGATTAATAAGAGTCCCGATTAACAGTCAGAGAGGACGAGGATCAGGACCTTGTCTCCTCCGAAAAGGTTTGGACAAAGCCAGTCATAGAGTCCCCATCGCTCTGTTAGTCAGCGTGAAAAGCTCAAGCAAAAGTCTGCATTGCGCTGTAGAGGGATCTAATACAAGAACTATTGTTTTAGCGATGATCTCGAAGTCATACTGTCGATGTCGAAGGCGTTTGATAATTTTAGAAATTATCGGAACCTTTGACCCTCCTTAGTTTATATACTAGATTATCAATAATCAATGAATTCTGAAAGACATCCTAATGAATGGGTAATTTAGAATATAGTTATGGTTAATCACTGTTCACTCAAGTAAAACCATATTCCATGACAACATTGTATGTAAATATGTCTTTTTTTCTAGTAATTCTACCAAATTCTAAATTTCTTTCAGGTATTTTGATTCTTCTTGCAACACCAACATACATGTATATAGCTTGCACATTAAATGAATGAATAAACGAAATGGTACACTCCAACATCACAAAAGATTGAAAGGATGCAAGTGTATTATATTACATCATCAAAATGAAGATGACGGAGATGCACTTTTCAGGATATATGCCACTTTTCGTGTAAGTACAAATGTAAAATTGACAATGAAAACGCTGTTCAACTTTATGGACCTCTGAAAATCAGAGGTGGAACAACACAGCTAGTAAAAGTAAACGCATCAACTTTAGCAGTTTACAGTATTGCTGAAAAAGAAAATACAGTCATGGCATAAATAGAACAGCATATAACTATAAGGAAAGTATTCATGAGAATATTAAAAATCTGAATCATATATTCAAATGTATTGAAAATGTCCATAACACTAAATTGATAAATATTACAATAGTAAAATATCCTGCTTTCATTCATTTCATTTTCTATAATTCCTTTAAATTAAGTCATTAAATTAGCAGTTCTGTGAAGTGTGTATGATATCTTTTGAAATAATCAAAATCGTCATCTACGAAGTTATAAGCTTAGTTTAAAGATTGCATTCCAGATAGAGAAAAATCTGTATATAGTACCTCGTCCGTTACAAATTCTATCTTTTTTCATATTTTTTATATTCTCTGGTAATATTTGTATATTTGTGATATGATATGAATAAATTTTGGTTCTTTTATGCATTCTAGTCTACATGTCCTGTTTGGGGAGAAACCTTTCACGATTCAATGGCCTGTAGAATTTCCAACTTCACACGAAATTGCATTGATTTTTTTATCCCAACCTGCAAGGTGATATAAGCGCACGCCAGAAGTAATGAAAATTTGAAAACCAAATCCAGAGAAAAGGTACAGCTCTACTGAACCTTTAATAAAACAAACAACATGCTAATTTAGTATTCAGATAGATGTATTTGCTACACAAGACAAAGAAGAATATATAGGAGTTATGAACCCTCGAAAGAACAAGAGATGGGATCCGGTGCCTAAGAGGAATAAGAGGCCTAGTTGACCGGTCACATCGGCTGGGTTATTCTGGTATGTAACCATTGTTCACGTTGTGTTACGGTGTAACTATAGTCATAATCATTTAAAAAATCATGATTAAGACGAATGGCATATCATATATAGTTTAAATAAATACCTTCTTCCAAGATATTTTATCGCATTATATTTCTAACATAAACGTTATTGAGGTAGAATAAAGAGACAACCAGTAATACCTTTACCACCTAGCCACATATCATGACACTAACAGGCCAAGCCTCGACATGGATTTTGCACGTCTCGTCTTTGACAACATAATCATGGCAATCGGCAAGACTCATCATGGATATTACCAATAAGCATTATAATAAACCACATTACCATTGCAGTCAGCAAGCCTCGTGAAGGTTGAAATTAGTATTGCATTCGGCAAACCTCGCATGGACCAGATTACAACTGCAAAAGCCTCTACGTGCACCACTGTATTCTGCAAACCTCGTAAAGTACAACATTAACATTGCAGACGACAAAAATTACCATGAACATTATCACTGTATTCTGTATACATTTTAATGAACAACATGACTATTGCACTCTGAAATCTTCATCATGAACCAAATTACTAATGCATTGGACAAGTCTCGTCATGCACAAAATTACCATTGTACTCTGCAAGCCTCGTTATGAACAACATTAACATCGCATTTTGCAATCCCTATCATCTAAAACGTTACCGTTGACACGTTAAGCCTCGTCATGGAAAAGCTTGTGAACAATCAAGCCGATATTACACTATCTCTCCCTTGAGTATTATGTGACTCATACTTAGTATCTCACTAGTATCAAAGAAATTTATTAACTTACTTTATTTAACCTTTGCTCACACACTTTTGAACGTGCATTTGAGTATCAAACAACACTGTAATATGTGAATTAATTGCTAATACAGATCTCTTAAACAAAAATAGGCGTTCTCCAAAAGGATTAAGCATTGCATAAATCGCTTTACAAAATGAATTTGTTTATGCAGAACATAACATGAAAAAGCGTATTACGCAATGTCTGTCATTTAATGCCGCATAGTCTTTGAAATGTGTAGAGAATATGGTTATCATAGAGATTCAAAGGAGCTTCAGGTTTAATGCCGTCCGATGTCGATGTTTAACTGGTGTCCCTATAGTTTCAGAACGTGAGATTTTGATCATTGCTGATTTGAATTTTAAACAAAATATTTTAGAAGAAATAACGGACACATGTACTCTTCTATTACCTCATCGCTTTCGTGATTCAAGTATATCATTTACTTTTATGAAAGTATCATTGTAGAACATAATCAAAACAAGATAAGTTTTTGAAATACGAATGCCCCCGACAGCAACAAAGTCTGATTAAGCTAAATTTTAAAATGCAAGTCAACGGTCAAGGTCATGAGGTCAATAACCTTTGTGTAAGTTGAAATGACTTCATTAGTTGCGTATACATGCTAAATATGAAACCTTTATTGCTCATGGTTCAAAAGTTATGGCGAAAGTTAAAGTTGACAACAAAAAGGTCCAAGACAATACACACTCAATCTATCGCTCTGGGGACAAAAAATGATTATTGCACATACATTCTGCAGCGATATCCGTAAATTATGTCTGATCGAAATTCAAGTAAAACTCGCTGTCGTAGAAAGCTAAATATATGAATGCATTATGCAATGTTGCTTACCAAAGCTGACATATTAATTTGATATTAACGTATCCCGTTGGAAGTGACGAACAGTCTTTTATCACTTATTAGCTCAGTAGCTGTAGTCCGTATAAATTTGTTTCTTTTGTGAGAGTGAAATCCATACGCCCTCTGATGTTTTAAAATACAGTTTTTGGTAAATGCAAATAAGGTTGCAAGATTTTTGTAATGTATATATCTTTTAAAGCTATTATGACTTCTAGAGCATCTTGGTTGTAAACGGCAATTCCATTGGTTGATCGATTTAAAAGCTGTTTGGGTTTTACTGCAGTATTTGACATTACGTCACAAGCAGAACATTCGTGATATCCTACGCCCAGTTGAAAATAATAATAAAAATGTCGTAATCCAAGCGGTCGTCGCCGACCTATCCCAACTTCGAGTTAAATCTACCGCGAAGTGTAGATCAGTATCAAGATGAGTGTAACCAACACGGGTCTTCTATGAGCTCTTATAGATGATAAAGGCAGTGCAGACAGATACAAGTGCTATTGTAGCAGGCAGCACTGAGACCAAACCCACATCTGTACCCTCCTAGGATTAGCCTACCAATCTTTACGATATGCTGATCTGGGCGATAAGCATCTATGTTTATGTAATATTCTCACTGAATCAGCTTTCATTTATACATTGAAAACTACTAAGTGTGACAGTTTTCAAAAGTACGTATCAAAAAACTGGATGATAATAATACACCCTGCCTAAAACATGGCTTAATTCTCTATTTTATAAACCACACATGAGGGCAAAAGAACAGGGTTACTATGGTAACATTAGTTAAGACAGAATCTAAATAATGAAAGTAAAGATGGATAGGATTATCTTATCAACCTTCATCATTTATGTATTTCCTAATACACGTCAGAGGATTTTCTGTATCGCTGAATGTTTGAATACATTAACAGATGTTTGTTTTCTTTTTTCATGTCACTATTGGATTATGCTAGAGATGTTATACTTGATTACAATTTGAAAATTTAATTTCCTTCCTTTAAATACACAAGTGTTCAGCATTCGGTCACATATGCAGCAAAAGTAATATTAAGAAGACAGAAAACATCTGACCAAACTGTAGTTCAAATCACTGAGGACATGCACATAAAACATATAAAACATGAAAAAAGTCAAATAAACACAAAAGTAATATACTTGATAAAAAAGTAGACTTTTTGTGTCTGTGTTGTGTGTTGACGTATTACGGATTCCAGAATTATTTTGCATTTATTAAACGGTGTATGACATTTGAAATTACTGTAATATCTCTCATGTAAAATCATGATTTTCATAACCGGTAACATTTTTGATAAATCGCACTTTTATGCATTTCCAAATGTTAAGTAAAACTTTAATTTGTAATTTTCAATTGTATATCGTTTTGTGTACTTGTTCGTTAAGTTAAATGAATACTAGAGAAAACAATCTCATAAATTGATAAAAATACTACTTTTATCTATTGATCCTACATTATTCATATATTATTCATTACATATACTTTACAACTAATGGAGTTCTAACATTGTAAGTAAAATCTCCGATGAAACCATTTCGTTTTTACAAACAGGCATTTGATATGATCCGATCCTTATATATCCATACATAAGATTATTTGTATATAATATTAGCATGTGGTTGTATATCAATAATACATATCAGAACATGTCATATATACATGTATACATTTTGTAGCACCTTATGCGCATTTCGACAAGGTATGTCTCTTCACTAATGCTCAAGGCTTAAACTGTGAAAATTGAAAATAAGATATTTGAAAAGCAAACTCATTGTCAAATAGACCTTAATGTAAGGGCCACATAACAACCCCCCCCCCCCCCCCAAGGACAGAGCTATGCATGATTTTTCTGTTAAAAGGAAAACTGCAAATTTTCAATCGAAAAAGATAGATCTTGACCGGTTAAAAGTTGCATCTATTTCAAAATTACACAAAGTTACACAAAAAATGCAGAGAAATGGATATTAAGAACTCCGACCCCGTTACAATATGAGCTTTTATTCAATGTGACAAGTACTTTTAAATTGTAAGTCGGATAAAGGGAAATCTCCTATCTGCCGAGAGACGGGTATCATATTATGGAATGACCATATTTATTTATTCCTGAAAATGATACACAAAATTCCAAACTGATTGACTTTTTTTGCAAAAATTGGTAAGTGCTAAATTTTGCCGTAAAGGTCGCACATCAAATGAGACACAGAATAGTTTATGGATTTAAAATGAGATACTTTTGATTAACATGGTTGCAGTAATAGCTAATTTTAATGTCAGGCAGATGGTTGGTTGGTTGGTTGATTGGTGTTTTACGTCGCTTTCAACAATATTTCAGTTATATCGCGACATGGAAGCAGGAGGTTACCAACCTCTTAAACATAGTGGCGCAACCCGGGAATCGAACCCGGATCGTCGGCGCCGCAAGCCAAGCGCTTAACCACTACACCAAGCCTGCCCCTAAATAATGTCAGGCAGAGGATTTATTTCAATTACATTTCTGTATATGAAAAAGGACCAGATTGAAGATACAGAGTTATTCGCAAAGGTTTCTGAATGAAATTTATAAGAATAGGAAATTTCAAAAGTAATTTTGACCTGTTAGATTTATAAAAACAGAGATATGTAATTTTGAGTCAATGAATATATAGACCTTTTTCCTTTAACCGCGGAGCTGTAACATTGGACGGCAAATTGATTAACGTTCCCTCCAATTTTATAACGTCATAATGTATTTTGACGTCATTCTGATAGATTTGGAGGGAACGTTTATGATTTTGCCGTCCAATGTCTCAGCTCCGCAGTGAAAAGAAAAGGTCTTTTGATGTTCAGCTGATTCAGGTGGACCTGTATCGCTCCTCTGAAGAACTTTAGCAAATAATAGAATTGAAAAGTATAAGAATTTTCTAAGGTAAAGCATTAGCTTAGTTATTATTCTGATAAAATGCACAAAATTTAAACATTATATGCAATTAACAAAGGAAACCTAGAAAATACCCGAAAATAAGCAGAACGACAACATTCTTGATCCCTCTCATGCATTCGGTTTTCCATTCTAACGTTTCGTAAACTTGCAATTTTCATAAAGGGATCGGTTGGGAAAAATGAGATTAAATAAAAAATAATAGTAAAAAAATATTAATGATAATAATAATAAATAGAACATTCCAGCATCAAATGGAATTTAATCTGTCACTGAAAGGGAACCAACTTATGGATAATTCTGAGTCATTGACATGTGTTATAATTGAATCTTGTGGGCAGAAACAAATGTGTGGATGATTCAGACTACATATAAACAAAGCGGCAAATATGACACTAACTGCTCTCTCTCTCTCTGTTCCTGGTTTGCATGTGTTTATCTCAAATTATGACTACACTGCTATGCATAGGTTCCATTTTAACCATAAATTAGTCGAGTAGACAAATCCATTAGTATCTTCAAGTATTCAGATGTAACCAATATGGTTATGGTCCTTGAACTTTTTAGAGTTTTCCGGACTTTCTTCTGCTGTCTTTCAAGGTATTGGATTGAAACTTGGCATATAACTTTATATCAATAAGGGTAACCACCAGTTCGCATTTCGGTATAATTGATTTAGGTTACGCTAGCTATGGCTCTTGAAATTAGAAAACTTCAAGGATTTTACAGTTTTCCGGATTTTTTTCCTGCAGTTTTTCAAGGTATTGGAAGCTGTTTGCAATTTCAAGCTCATTCAAATCTTTTAATTTCAATATTCAAACTAAATGTTAAGTGTTTGATGCTTATGTGAGTAGCATCCTTAATTATGGAGCTGAGATATAGGGATTTCACAAGGCCGTAGATGTTGAAAAAGTGCACACTTTATTTTGTAAAAATATTTTAGGCCTGAAAAGAAATACTTATAATAATCTTGTATATTGTGAACTTGGTAGATTACCTCTTTCTATTACTCGAAAAATTAAAATCTTTAAATTCTGGCTCAAGATACAATCCACAACCAACTCTATACTTAAGGCTTGTTATAATGAAATGGTAGAGAGAAATGACGATTGGACTGTAAATATTCGCCGTAAGTTAGACAACATGGGTTGTATAGCTCCATGGTGACTTCTGCCACATAACTGACCCGGCAACTCCTCTTTTTTCTTTCTAACTTATATATTCCATGAAGATACTCTAAATAATAACATCATAACTTTGACTGAGAAAAGACTTAAGGATATTTACCAACAATCCATACTTTTAGATATATCAAGGTCATCAAAGGGGCATATATATCAACAGCTTATAGATAATTTTACCATGCAATATTATTTATTAAAGCCTATCCCTTTGTTATATAAAAAGTTTATTGCCAAATTTAGAGTATCATCACTTAATCTTCAGATAGAACGTGGAAGGTATGAAAATGAAATAGCAGATTATGTACCAATTGTAACACCAAAGATATTGAAAACGAGTTTCATTTTGTGCTTGTATGTCCTAAGTATACTGACTTACGCCGTCGTTTTATCAAGCCTTATTATTACAATAGACCATGTGTTTTTAAACCTATACAAATAATGTCAAACAATTATTAAATCTTGGCAAATATCTGTATCTTGCCAGTAAATATAGATCATGATATATATACTCACTCTCCACTGCAATTCAAGACTTTAGTCTACCGTCCAAGTATGTAACTGTATATATGTATGATGATGTATGTGTGTGTGCGTGTGTATGTGTATACGAATGTGTTTATATGCTTATCTTTGTTTCTTGTATATATTGACGTATATATCATGTTCTTGTTTGTGTTTTCTATATACTGTACTGGCATTCGAAACTAAACTGAATTGAATTACGTTGAATCTTGGCAAACAATGTTATATCAATGAGGATAAGTACCATTTCGGTATGATTGACTTGGCCCTTGAACTTAGAATTTGTTTTCATTGGTATCATAATGACAGTTTTTATGGGATATGGGATATAATAACTTCAATAATGATGGTTATATTTTCATAAAACTTATGCAGAATACTTTGTTAAAATAAAAGAGTATGCCTATCGATTCCGAAAATATCCCCAAAATCAGAACAGAGTTACGGTGTTTGATTTTTAAAAAATTATTTTTAAGAAATTTGTTCAAAACTATTGAAATTTCATTTTTCACTCAGTCTCTTTCAAATTGAAAGTTGTGTTAGAATTATATATGATCTTTAATAAATATATTAAATATATATATAACTGGTTTTTATTTGTTCTGTATTCTTACTTTTTTGATATCGAAGAAATCAAAAAGGGGGATGTATATTCTCTTGGCCATAAGTTCTTACTGCCTTTATGGCTTTCAATAATAGTACTCAGCATTGTTACCCTGGTCCAAAGCATGTGTTATCTGGAGTCCTGGATAATTTGGGAGGAGGATCCTCCACACTGTTTCCCTTTCAAACTAAACGACAGACGTTTTATGCCACTCTAGGCGTTGCTTTTTCCTTTTTTAAAATTCATATATCAGAAAAACTATTTTATCTTTTAAAGTTAAAGATATGATGGATGAAGGGAATGTCATATTGGTGTTATGTTTGCCTATTTCATCTATCTGTCTCATTATGTGGTGTTCTACTTCGTTTCAGTATGTTACCTAACGTTTCTCTCCACTACAATCCTTGACACCATATAAATTTCTATATGTACATGTATATTATGACAAAAAAAAAATCATCGATACAATATATTATTGCTAGTGTATCACAGTTGTCTCTCTTTGAACGATTTGGCTGCAGGAGGTAAATACGGATAACCTGGCAACATGTACTAATTTACTTTACTGGCGGTTGTACGCAAATGTGACAAACACGTTATTTATCAATTTTCAAACGTTGAAAATACTAGGAAAAGAATCGACCTCAAGTGAGACTCCAGTAACGGATAATATATCTAACGATACAGGCCCGTGGAATCTATCCCGCTTTTTAACAGATAATGAACCAATTCTGTATCACGATCAAAAACGAAACTATGTTCAAGTATCCCCCTCCCCTTTCGTAAACTGCTGTAATGTGAAAATTACAATCTCGTTCTCACTGATAATGTGCAATTAATGTCGCCGATAATTTACACAAGGTTTACGTGTAAAATAAATCAAAACATTTGTGATGAATATATTTTCAAGTATCGTTTAATTCTTTGAGAAAAAGTTTCATTATAAGTTATAAAACCGTTGCATAGTATACATTATGTATACTCAAACTGTCGATACCCGAGTTTCAATACATATTCTATAACCCCACAAGGCCGTGGTAATATAGTATTTTGTTTACGTCCCCGAGTTTTCCAAGAAGGTACTATCCAGCCAGGCAAAAAACAAAACAAAACAAAAAACTCACACACAAATTGTTGCGTTGCTGTAAATAAAATATACTTTTATTTTAGGAACACTTGTATAGCTTGGCTAAATGCAGGTGACTTACAAGAAAGGTAATAATTTTAACATTCTCCTTCTATAAAGTGTTTTCTTTTATATTTATTTTCCCCTTAAAACGACCCCCTTCATACATTGTGGAACACTCTCGAACGGAGGCAATCGCCTGCGAAAAATTTTGTGAATCATGGACACTGATGGCATACCAATTCATCAAGGATTTATCATCTTCTAGAACTTGATATAAATGATCTCTTTGTTTTGAAAGCATGCTGGACGGGTCAAAACATTGGAAAAAAATCAGGACCCACTCCGAGAGACCACCTGCTCTATGTTCTTGTCGCGCTTTCAATAAACAAACGCGGCGGCGATTCAGATTTATCAAAAGAATCCGTAGAACCTATAACGGACAACTTTTATTTTTACAACCCGGTCGGACAGGATACTTTTGTGGTTTTTTTTTTGTCTGGCATTTTCTCTAATAAGGTACCCGCCCGCGGACGTAAAACAAAACATTTCACAACTATGGCCTAACGTACAATCCTGACATTCTTCTAAACCAAAGCTTATGTAATGGAACTTTCTGTTAAAACGTTTATACATGTATGTGCGTTTTAATGTCCAGATGCCATAATTCCATATTTGAATGTTCATGTTTCTACTTTTATGATATGTACGTTACTATTGTCAGTTAAGTCTAATAACATTATCATATTTGTTACGATTTCCCTCTAAACACGTTAGATTTCGAAAGATTATCAACTATATCTCTGAGAAACAATGGCTCCACAATGTACGTTATCTGTTGCAATATAGAGTAATCGAAATATCACAACATGGATGTTGGTATTTTCGTCCATACATACATTTTGTAAATAAATGACGAATACCTGTATCTCTTGTGACTTCTTTGAATGATGCAGATTCGCAGACTTACGTTATTCCTTAATTACTTTTAACATACTTACGTAACCAATACATACGTTACATATTAATTCGAAATAAGGATTTTAATCAATATAAAGGTACCAAATTACCTGCCGCTAGGTTTTTGAAATTGGGAAGCAGAGATGTTTTAGTCTGTTGCTAGAGTAGGGTTTTAAACCAGAAGTTGAGGATTATAGAATATTTTTTTTTATCTTTAGTTTAAAATGTCTAAAATGTAGATGAATAATTAAATGATTCATGTATATTTAATATTTACATAGAATATTAATGTGAAACTGTATACTTGCTGAAATGAATGTTAATTCACTCGCCAATATCTTTGCTTACTCAGGACCATCGCTGTTTTCCATAATTTTTCTTTGCCTCAGCATACGGATTATATTACATTGCCTTTGGTATTATTTATGTGAACACATATCTGCGTTTTAAGACAAAGTCCTCTCAGTACAAGTTCAATAAAAGGTAAAATATATCTTAAATATATAATAGTGACATTATTGGTATACATACCTTACTATATGTATACATTTGTATGTGTTTCAAATAGTTCTTTTTTTTTCGTTATCCATCATATCATCTCTGTTCACTTGTTTCAAATTTTTATTTCATTGAGTTCCCAACTATAAAACAATATGATAATGTGACCCTACTGCATGTAGTTTCTTTTAAATTTTCATAAAACTTTTTGACACTTTAATAGAATCCGATTCTCACCATATGGTTCATTTCTTGCTGTTAAATTCTACATTCAAAGGAAGATTACAAAGTGATTGACTTTATTTTATTTTATTGAATAGTCTTAAATGAAGGCTTAGTAGCGTAAATATCAGGGTTGATGATCATGGTGGTAATATGATGCCTTTGAAATTTTGCACTGATGTCTCCCGATGCTTGAAGCAAAATAAACATCCATCAAAATCATTTGTCTGTATAAAAAATTAATTTTCACATTTTCCAAGTTGAATTACAAATTATAAATACCCTAGTAACCGAGGATTTTTTAACCAAGCCCGAAGGCCTGAAAGCAGGTCACAAAGTGGCGGACGTTCAGAAGGGAAATCAAGATGGCGCCAAGTAAGGCGATATTGACAGCATGTTCCAGGGTATTTCCGTCATTTCTTACATGTTCATCTTCATTGCAACACTAGATTGTAATGTTTTATGATAAGAACTATATTCGTGCTGTTTTATGTAAAAGAATTATTACAAAATGTATTTTATGTAAAATATCATGAGTGAAGCAATCGAGAAGATTTTGCTATCAACGAGAGAATCACTGTCAAGTGTTTTCTTATTTCCATTTATGTGCTAGCTTAAATTTAAATTCGCCCTACAAACAATAATTTTTTTGTCATTTTACCAGTCTCTCAAATTGCAACGATGAAGCTTCTTACAGATATCAATTCAAATTGAGCGAGTTTAAGAACGAACCCAAGTAGCTACTCTCGTTACTATAGTCGCGCGAGATTTTGTACTCGTGTTAACCCTCGTGTAAAAGCCCCTAGGCAGCTGGGTTAATCGGGTGGCGACTGTCGGGGGTGATTTACCCAACGATTTTCTCCTTTTTGCTATGTAATTACGGACTAAATGTGGAATTTTAAAGTTTGTCTTTCTCTCTTTCATTTGGATTTAAAGTTCTTTCCACCATGACAACAAGCATATTTGAACAGTTTTTTGCATATTTCAAACTTATATTTACATTGAATCCTTCATTCCCAAATAATAGAAATCACAATCCATTATGGAATTTATCCCCCTTTCTATTTTATTCGCATTGCGTGTTTGTGTGTACAAGTTTTAATTTATGGCTATGCATTTTAACCCCTTTTTACTTGAAAGGGGGCAGTGTGTAAATGACCTGCATGCATTCATCTCTTCCAAATAAAAAACTCTGCTTCAAGTTCGATTTCAACACTCTTTTGGAGTGCTTCATCTTACTATGCACTTTTATCCGCATTGATCTGAGGACATTATTATTATATTAACAGTTTAATCAAATAAGGATTGGGAACTTGGAGGATGCCGCCCCGCCCCACCTTTCCCTGACAGTAAAGTTGTCTCACTGGATTTTTTATTTCATTCATTGTTGTAGTACGAGGGTTAAAGAAGACGATTCTCAGAGAAATATATGCTGTTGCAGGAACACCAGTGACGTCGCCATCATTACCACATGTACAAACTAAACCCTTGAATATGCTTGAACATGCAGAAGGCACACAACCATCACCTACCACCAACGTGTCAATATCGAGCCACAGGATGCTGCATCTGTATTCAAGTAACCGTCTGGTATATATTACGCTGTGAACCTCTTACATAATTGTATGAATGAAAAAATGAAGCTTTTCCAGATTTTGATACATGTACCTTACGATTCCCTTTAGAGTTTACAAATGCAGACATTATGATTCGACGTGTGGGGATGCGTTCAGATATCTAATGGCATTTTTCTGTCGTATAAAATTTTGCATGAAGCAGTGACAAGGAAGATAAACAATAGGTAAGCAGTATAAACAGGAGACTGTTTTACAAAATACAAAAGACCTGTTGCAGTGCAGTGCTGCACCGTCACAACAGTACCAACAAAGTACCGCATGCATGCGCAGCGGACACAAGATAAATTCACATCTGAAGGCAATCATAAGTATAAATGCTACAAATGAAGTTTTTACACCTGATATTTTGAAATGGACCCTTTGTATAAACACGATAAAATTACATGCTATTGTCCACCACACGTTCGTTAAAGGGGAGGGGGCCTTAAAACTCAGTCGTCTGTCTGTCCGTCATGTATCACCTGGGTAATGTCTTCTGAAATATGAAGTATCAATGATAGATTTCACATTTATCATGCATTTACGAGGGAACGCAATTCTCAGAATGTGCTTGTTTATTTTAGGTACACAACAAGACAGAGAGACGAAAAACTATGACCATTGTCCTAAAATGGTAGAATCAACCACGTCTACAAGATATACACTGTCGCCTATGATATATTTATTGGGGTGAAAAAAAACTACCAACCTCTGCTGCAATGAACGGTGTAGAGTTTCGCAGTACCTGAGCATCATGGGTGCAACCAGGCCATCCTGTATAGATTTTTTGGAGCAGCATACTCTTGTCGACTACTTTTGTCGACTACTGCCTACAAAATAAACACAGAAAAACAAGACATGTTATAAAAAAATGTATTTGTGCATGTTATTGGTTGCAACGAAGTTTAATGACCCTAGTGTCATTTGAGACTGTTTTATTAGTAGAATATACATTTAAAGTGTTCATATAACTTTCAAGGGTTCAACAGTTATGACAATGTTAAATTCAATTGCCATATTTGGCCAGGTTGCAAAGCCGATCTGGCTTATGTATTGGCGCTGCCTGTCATGTTAATACTTTGGTTAACATTTGAGTTAACAAATACATACGTTTGAACAATTTATTCTTTGAGTAAGTCATAAACTGCACACAGGGGGTTCCTAATTATCCTAATTTTCAAGTGATATTATACTGGTTGAACGCAAGGTAAAGGCAAATAAATCTTAATTATATTAAATATCTAGCAAACACAAATTAGATTTTAAAAACAGTCATATTTAAACTATTAATTGTGTTTTTCTTGATTAGATATTCGTAAGTGTCCTTTGTATCGCAACGCCTGATTCACATGTAAACTTGTACTACAATATAAAATTTCGATACCCATTTAATCATTATAAATCGCAAAATATTTGAATAAATAAATGATTCTTTAGCGATTCAAAAATAAAAACACTATTATTAAAGCCTTTATCTCACTACCCTTCACAATAAATTGTTGCGTTGTCTGCTTTTAATTAAAAGCTAAATTAGAGCATGAAAAGCTCTTCTGAAAGAATATCATAAACACATTTATATGGCTCAAATTCAGGATGTAATAATTCATGAGAATGTCCGAGATAAGTAGTGACCTGTTCCTAATTATCATAGATTGCTGATATTAAATGTTTCCGCGGAATTATAACACTTCAACGCCATAATATCAAAGCTTTTTCCCCACTAGTAAGTGCCAAGTTTCTAAAACTGTAGCGATTAAGTGTGTAGGAATCTATGGTTACAAAAAGTTATTTGGCATTTTGAAAACAACAAATGTAGAAGGAAAGAACATTATTTCATATAATATAAACGACTGAATTAGTTTTTTAGATCTTTTTGAAAGCGACTTAAAACACCAATCAACAAACCAACTTATAAACAAATGAAATGGGAGAGACATGGTAAAGTTTGTTGTTTTGTTTAACAGTTTGTTTTATGGTGCACAAATGATATACAGTAACGTTAAGGATAGTTTGTCTAGTAATCCAGCCTTTGGTTTCTTCAGATGGTTAAGTTTCGATCCACGTATTGCGTGACTATGTTTAAAAAAAACCCCAAATGGGAAAAAACTAGAACAAATAAAGAGTAAGGAAAATAAAGAAGTAAATAAATTCTTAAATATAATTCTAACCTGGTTACACAACAGTATTGCTTGTTACAGATTATGTCTCTCAGTCATTAATAAGTAATAGTTGATGAAAGGAATTTCACTTACGCATACAAACTATAGACTTTAATATAGAACAAGAATATCTAAAAATGTAGTAACTTTGATTCATGGTTCCCCATCTGTCCTAAAAATAACTATATTACACCATGGTCACATCACAGAGGACGAATTGCGGGGTAAGTGTATATACACTAGCATATAGTACCTGAATGCTTTTATGAAATGTAACAATAAATTGCAAATATGTAAGCAAAATGCATTGAAAGTTTGTTCGATCTAGCCATAAAACTGTTGAATTTTAGCAAATTTAATTCCATGGTGAAAAATTTAGAGATGGACGATATTTAACACAGGAGATCTTACTCAGCTCTTTGGCAAAAGCCGAAACGGTAGATCAGAGAAAACAAAATTTAACACTCGAGCAGACATAACTAACATTTACTGAGGCAAGTTACTGAATGAAAAGTTAATATCAAAAGGATACAAAAAACATTTTTGAAGTATACCTTCCGCAAATGTTATGGTCGCTTAACACAAATCATTGTCTGATACGTTGACGTGTTTATTTTATTATAGTTCTTTTTTTAATCGTTTGTGCATTACAATATCACACTTTTGTACTTATGACTACAATTATGGCTACCATATAACTGCCACCAGCCAATATGACTACGAGCAATACTAGCTCAAATAATAGTGTGGCATCGCAGCAGATGTGATCTGTCAGCACCCATGGCATCTGATACTGATCCTAGTCAAAGGTAACATTACCAATGTACTCGGCAAGCCTCGTCATAGAAAATATAACCTTTGCACTAGGCAAGCTTCGTCATGTATAGCATTACCATAGTGCTCTACAAGCCTCGCCATGGACAACATTATCGCTGCGCTCATTTTCATTTATTACATTACAATTACACTTAAAAATATCGTTATGGTTAACAGTACCATGACACTCGACAAGACTTGTCACGGATAATAGTACCATTGCACTACACATGCCTCGCTATATGCAACATTACCATTGCACTCAGTTGATCTTTTCATTGACATTATAGCCATTGAACTCGTCAAACCTTGTCATCGATAACATTACAATTGCACTCTGCACTTCCTAATGGACTGCTCGGCAGGCTACGTCATGGGGATAACATTACAAATGTACTCTGCATCCTTCCTCATGCTTAGCAGACTAATTATTGCAGTCTTCAGGCCCATTCAACGACAACATTGCCATTGCCCTCAGTAGGCCAAGTCAGGAACCGGATCAACATGTCCCTGACGAGGTTTTTCATGGACAACATAACCATTGCGTTCGGAACATCTCATCATGAATTACATTACTATGGACTTCGAAAGCGTCGTCATGAATAACATAACCATTACAGTTGGAACGCCTTGTTCTTTTCCCGTGTTTCGCCATTGTGTTTAAGAGATTGGTTACCTCCTGCTTCCATGTCGCGATGTAACTTAAAAAGACTGTTGAAAGCGACGTCAAACACCAATCAACCAACCAGCCAACGCCTTGTCATGGATAATTGTACCATTGTAGTAGCCAGGCCTCACCATGGAAACCAATACTATTGCACACAGCAAGCCTCGCCATGGACAACATCACCATTGCCCTCGGTAAGCCTCGTCATGGACAACTTTACTAAGGACCTGGTAAACTTCGTCATTGATAATATTACTATTATCCAGGCACCCCTTGTCATGGATAGACCTGTTATTGCAGTCGTCAGAGCTCGTCATGTACAACATTACCATAGTACTCGGCATAACTTCTCATGGAGTCCATACTGTTTGCGCTGGGGATCCTTGGTCATGGACAATATAACCATTGCACCATGTAAGCCTCTTTATGGACAATAGAGATGCAACGATACAGCTCCTCACGATACGATACGTATCACGATACTTGAACAGCGATACGATACATATCGTGATACATTTTCTTATCATGAAATCAGGGTTAAAATGTACCTGTTCGAATTCACGAAGATCCTACATGTATAAAAGAGCTTTGAGACAAAATAAATACACTTTACAATTCATACTAGAAATCAGGTACGAATTGATACAATATAAAGAATATACTGAAAACATATTCATTTGGTCTTTTTCTTACAATATTTTTTTAAAATAAGAAACATCTCCATTTATCATAGAAATTGCAACATAATTTCATAATGAGTAACATTGGCGTATGGTTGCGTATCGTTTGAGTTCCCTATCGTATCGTGTATCGTATCGTGATCCATGTATCGCGATATATCGTATCGCGGTATATCGTTGCATCTCTAATGGACAACATTAATATTGCACTCGGCAAGCCTCGTCATTGATAATATTACATTTGCACATAATATCCTTCCTCATGTACAGCTTTGCAGACCACGTCATGGGCAACATTATCGTTGAAATCTACAAGCCTCCTCAGTGACAACATTACAATTGTACTCCGTAAGCCTTGTCATAGACATTTTCAACATGTCTCTAAATGAATTATGCAGAGGATGGTGGTGGAGTTTCCTTTCTATGAACACTACTATGGCACATTAATCAAATGTGAATCCTTAAAAATTCAAAAGAGTTGTTAGAACATCTAAAATCAAAAAGTTTTACTAAAATTCACTCCATCAAATCTTTTGACTTTTCGACTCTTTACACAACGATCCCTTATCAGAAATTAACAGACAGATTAGCGGAAATTATTCAAAATGCATTTACCAGTAAAAACGGAAGCCACGAATTCAAATATATAGTTATAGCCATAATAAAACTTACTTTGGTAGGGAAATTCTGATTAAAAAATATATACACTGAAACAGCTGTCATCTAAGTGTTGAACATTCTTATCGATAACATTTTTGTGGTGTTTGGAGGAAAGGTTTTTCAACAAATTGTCGGCATTCCAATGGGCACTAACTGTGCCCCGCTTCTGGCTGACATATTCCTTTTCTCATACGAAGCTGAATTCATTCAGTATTTGCTTTCGCAAAGAAAGAAACAATTGGCTCTTGGCTTCAATTTCACTTACAGATATATAGGACTTGCTTTCAATTTATAATCTTTCATTTGCGGATTACCTTAGCATAATCTATCCAAGTGAACTGGAGGTCAAAGAAACCACAGAAAGTACTAATTCTACTTCGTATTTAGATTTTATGTTCTCCTTCGACATTAATGGTCAAGTGAACACCTCACTCTACAACAAACGTGACGATTTCAATTTCGCTATCACAAACTTTCCTTTCATAAGTAGCAACATTCCATCATCGCCCGCATACGGCGTATTCATATCTCAGTTAATACGTTATTTCATAGCATGTTCAAATTACAAAGACTTTGTTCTGAGGGTTAGGCGATTTTCAGATAAGCTACTCAACCAGTGTGATATCTGTGCTAGACCAGCAACGTCACTGAGGAAGTTCTACGGTCGTTACGAGACTCTTATTACTCCATATGATATCTCGTTATCCAGACTTTTAAATGATATTGTGGACTGAGACCGATTCCGATCATTTTACACAGGTATGACAATTTCTATACTAGAAGGTTACCTACTTTGACTTCTCCAAATATAAACATGCATGGAATTGACACGACTTGACTCTTTCTACTGAGTATATGTGACGGGTGTTGCTAGCAAGCAGGAGATGCTCACTCTCCCCGGGCACCTGATCTCAGTCCATCATAGGGGTTCACATATGCCCTTCAGGTAGACATATTTTGTTATTTTCCACTTGGTTTTCATTTTCACTGATTTTGTAAGTCTTATGGTTTCAAGATTTTCAGACTTATGGTTTGGTTTTATCAATCATCTTTACATTACGTGTATAATTAATGTAGTAATTAATGGGTGGAACTAATACATGAAGTTTTGCGTACTAATATGAAGTGGGTTTGGTTAACTGTGGATCTGTCTTTAATAATAGCATGGTCTAGCTGATGATCAAAGGCTTACAGCCAATATGAAGACGTTTGAAGTTGAAAAATAGTTGACCCAATACGCCTTTAGTGATTTTAATTGTTATAACTGTAAACTAAATTGGTTTATTCTGATAAATTTCAAAAATCCTACAATTAAATTTAAATTTTATGCTGCAAATTCGAAATGCATCTTTATCTTAGCTTATAAATCAGATGTATTTCTGGAAAGAAAGTATGTAAGGAATCAAAAATCCATTTGTAGAATACAACATATTTCCGAAAATTCTTTGTATTGGCAATATAAGAAATGAATGTCTTGTTATTGGAGGAAAATAAAGCGAGCTTGTCATGCGCAAAGTTTCCAAGAAGGATTTCGAGGTTCATAAATTCTGCACGTGACATGCATCATTTTCCTTGAACACCAACAATAATGCACTCATTCCTTAACTGTATACCGTGACCCTCATTATGGGTAAACTACTGAGCAATCAAGTTAATATCATTCTGTTTTAAATTTGAGTTGGTTCACGTACACACACACACACACACAGATCTGTTGTTAGCGCTTTCAGCCCTCCAGGGCTCATGATAACTAATAGTAAAGTAACAGTAATTTGTATGACGTCACAATGAATGTAACCTATGTGGTTGCCGTAAAATGCAAAGTTATTTTGCACAATTTAATTCAATTACGGTTTAAAATTTGGTTTATATATTTTTTAGAAAATGTTCTTTACTTTTTCTCATATGTTCATTAACGTGAATTATTTTCAAAACTGAGAAAATAAGAAATTTACCATTAACAACACACATCGACATGTTCACTACAAAGTGTATTCCTTATGATCGAAATTATTCCAAAATCCTCGTCTTTTTTGGTTTTCGCCATATTTCCATACTGCATCGTCAATATCTTAATATTCGTGCAATCGGAATTAACTACTCTCTTTTTAAGACTGAACCAAACGGAGATATTAGTATGTTCATGAAAGGAGGTGACTCAAAAGGCCCATCAACCCGACCATTTGATATTTCTTTATCAATTATCTCTGGGATATTTTGTGAATTTTCCCAAAATAAAATTTTAGAGTTTTGTGCATTCTGTATTGTCCTAGGGCAATTGTCCAAACTGTAAGCCAGATATAAGTTAATTTTGTTGTTCTGTGTTATCATCGGCTAATTGATAATTTAATTTCTTTGCTTGGACTGGAGTTGCTATTTATTTATGAGCTAGGGCTGACTTCGTTTCTTTGTATTGACCAGTTTTTGTTTTGTTTTGGGGGGTTTGTTTTCGTTATGTTTGTTTATTTGCTTTGTTTTAATTTGTGTGTTTGTTTGTTCCTTTCTTTTTTTTCTTTTCTTTCTTTTTTTTTTTTTTGTTTTAGTTTTGTTATCGTGGAAAAATATGCTCTTTGACTTTGGGCGCTGTCCTTTTGGATTTGGGCCCATGCAAAACTGACATACGTGCGGAAATGTACAAGTATATTTATTGCTTTTTCAATGGTTTGTTGTAATCGAAGCACAAGCTTCTCTATTATTCATTGTTGTGTTTTGGACGAAAATTACTGCATTTGTCCGATTTCTTAGAATTGAGGTTTATTTTAGCTTTGCGTTGGTACAATTATGTTTGATGACATCCCATGGTAGGGTTGTCTTCTCTCCATTCTCTAAAGGTCCTGACATAGTTTAAGGTTTGATTTGCGCTGTCAGGTGTTTGGAATTTTGTTGATTACAACTTCAAATTCAACCTATTCATTTGCCCAAAATTTTGCTTAAGGAGGACGTGAAATGAATGTTTGGAATATGTTAATAAGAAGTACCTGCCCTTATTATTGGGTTTTTTGCAATGTTTTCTGATTCATTAGATGGTTGTTAATGGTTTACTGCCACATGAGCCTATATTAATGTTTGCTTGCATATACTTTCGACCTTGTTATTTTATTTCCGTAGTGATTCCATTATTACATAGTATTAGAAATGAAGTTAATATTTGTAAACGGAAGTTATGTCAGCTATAACATACACTCCGGAATGTATAACGACCACTTTAGTTATTTCATTGATGCATCAAATTAAATCTAGTTCAAGGGAATCATTTCAGAGCATACTTATAAGTGCTGTACCACATCACATAATTAAAGAATATGGATTGCGTTGCAAGTCTTAATGTGGTAATAAATCTACCCGTACACACTGCATTGGAAACACAATGCAGTTGGACTAAAGTAAATATGCACCAGAATGTATACACAGACACATAGTTGTAGTAAACTGAGTCAGTAGACTGACTGGAAGTAAGCATAGACATGTTGCAAGATGCATGAATTAAATGCACCAGAGTGCATACTCAGATGACCGGTTATTAATTATCATAAATAAAGTCACCAGGCTGACTGGCTAGACATTGCACTGCAGTGTGTATCACTTATTCTATGGTTTGACACTAGTCGTCAAACTAGTGTAGAAATAAAATGCAACAGTGCATTATGTGTATAAATGTACCCATGTGTTAAATTGCAATGCATATGGAGGCACCAGAGTGAATACGGCGAAAGCTGCATAAAATGACTGGGTTAATTTTCATATATTTTAGTGTATATTACCTGTTAAATTAAACTTGATTTCAGAATATTGCAAACTGACTAGTGATATTGTTGTATTTAATGGAATAGATCTAGCCCTAAGCATTCTTAAAATTATTCTGGATAAAGTGTGTCACTGGTAATGTGTGAAACTTCAATGTTCGGCATACGATTTGGTACGTCCAACACTACAGTAGATGTTGCAATAGTAATGCTAATTCGTAAATCGCTTTGACTGAAAGAAACTTTAACTACAGGGTGCGATGTAAAGGCGACGGTATAGAAACTATGTTTCTAATGTTATGTTATATGAAACTAAGCACAGCCTTACACTAAGTATGCATATCTGACCTTAATAAATATTGCCATAAATACATTTAAATCAGAAAAAATTCTTATTTACTGTTAATCAAGAGACCTGCTAAGAGCGGTAAATCTTTATCACAAAATATCTGCATATCATAGTGTCTAACACTACACAATTTTTTAAAGTCTAGCAGCAATGTAGTTAAATACCTGTCTCTTTGTATGATGCTGTTTATTCAGCCTACATTCAGTCATGGATGATATATGACATTTTCTACTTCCTGATTTAAAGCACAATGGAATACTTACATTGACTGACGTTCAGATATATCATTAAGGGAAATGGGAGCGGATACTGAATTTCGTTTGATAACGTTTATCGGTATCGTATACCTCTACTCATATGTTACACTAGCAACAATATGTGATGGCTCAGGATCATTTAAGAATGACCAACAGACTACGAAGAGTTGTGCAAGTTTTGGAAATAAATATAGTGAGCTTCAGTGGGCTGTGTGCCTACCCAAACGCACAGTATCTGAACATGGATTAAAATGTGAACAGAGCGACATGCATCTAGGTAACAAGAATTGTTGGTATCCATGCCAACTTTCTGTTTACGGAAAAAATGAGGGACGGGTTCATAACTTGTGCGCGTGTAAACATACTGAACAAAACAAAGTATCGAAGCTAAACAACAATTGCTTTCTGTACAAACATAAAAAGAGCGTTGACTGCAACTGGTATGACAAATGTTTACGTGTATATCTGGAAATGGAATTGAAATGCGATGTGAAAATAACTAATAGTGTCGTTGATAAAGGCATGAACCTATGTAACGCTAACCGGGATTTCTTTGAGAAGGTTCCAATGAAAAACAGACACGGCTTGCTGGAAATACAGAAGTGTTTGCAAACACCTTTTAGTGCTTTTCTGTTTGAAACTAATCGTACTTCCTGTTTTGATATGACGTCAAAAATATCACAACATGCCAAGATTTGTTTTGAGACGACAATGAAAGATTGGATTTGTGATATTCCTAATGACTGGTTCGGTTTTGGCCGATATAGAGCTTATCACACCATGAAATCTGAACTTGAAGAAAATATAGACGAAAATTATATCGGTATTCATGATTCAAAATGGTTTTGGGATTTTCGAAAATTGCCCTGCGATATGCCAGTATTTAATCCTATCATTAAACGATTTCTGTTCACTGTGTTAGATAACAACATCGAAATTGAAACCATTCGAAATTTTGTTTTAAGTCTCGACAAGAAGTTTGCATGGAAGGAACGTTGTATAAAATACGAATATAATGTATTCCACAAACCTTCTGCAATTCATGTCATATTTCTTGAGATTTCCATTTTCCCATTAAATAGATTTGATATGTTTACGAAGTGCAACAATAATCCTGATATGAACGTTGAAGTTGAACGCATGCTCAGAGACATAAGGAATGACCACGTTCTCAATGTTTTAGGAATCATGTATTGCAAAGATGGAACAGACAGCTGTACTGAAGAAGTACGACATGTCACTAAGGGTATGTAATTTCTAAATATATAAAGATAAGTTAATACATGTTTTATCCATTTATGACTACTGCGGTTACTTACTCATTCAAAATACCCGGTACCACATTGAGTTTCAAAGATATCTTTCAGAACTCATATGGATTATCATTACCATCATATTTTATTTACTAGTCAATAATATAAGTTTCCACATTTGTACTATGTTTAGCATCAATAGATCGAAACGTCCTTTCATATTATGATATAATTAATAGGAAATGACAGTTTTGTGCCATCCGGTTCCTCAGTTTTTAAATGTTCATTGTCCCTCATCTATAAATGATCATTAGGGACAGATGGAAATGTGATCAGCGCGATTCATAGGTTTTCTTTAAGTTTACCTTAACATGTTCGCTTTATTGAGCAATTCCAGCTATTCGCCGATTACGCTTAGGACATCGTGCGGTTGTCATACCATAGGAACTTTGATTTCTGTTTATTTAATTCTTCATTGATTTTTAAAAGGTTAAAATTGACGTCATTAAAAAAAAAACTTCAAATGATATAAATTCTTTACTTTTTATGAAAATGTAAGTTTAATTAGGGGGCGAAAACAAAAACGTGTCTAAAATTCAGCAACCTAATAAATACACGTACGGCGTAAATGATATTTGACATAGCTGCATTCATATGCAAAGCAAATAGGTCAATCATTTATTTCTTTTCATGAACATTTCCAAACAATCAGAAATGTTCAGCTGTTTCACGGTTCCTGATTTATATATATATATATATATATATTGTTCAAATTTTAGTGTGCTTATAACGAATTCCAAAATTGAAGTTTGTACCTTCCTCGCTGATTGCCATCGGCTGAATACAACCAATACTGACCAAACCTATTAAAAACTAATATTAAAAAATAATTGTAATATATAGATAGCTTGATTGGTTTTAGATTCTTCGAATATCAAATTTAACCTGACTTAATACTTCGTCTGAATTTCCTTTGTCTCCCACCAAAATCATTTCTAAAATTATTCAAAGTTTAAAAGTTAATTTGAAATTATATTGTGATAAATAATTTATTGAAATATTTTTCAAAACAAATTATTACATTTCCGTTAATTATATTGTGAAAATATTATCTATTGGATCAATGTAGATAAGATTTTAATCAAGATTTATGTTTTAATATTTTGAAAAAAAAACCTTTCTAGTTTATGCTTAATTGGAGGAAATGAGTGAATATGGGATAGGATTTGGAAAATACCGGTCTTACCCTTCTACGTGAACTCCGGTCCAACAATTTCTTTAAACGTGACTTAGAAGATTTTACAGATGACATAAATTTCATGTAGTTTTTTATATTTATTTTAACATTCACTTCGGTTTCTTCTAAGGATTCTAATCTACATAACATTTTGTATTTGTATATTCTGCATGCTAAAAAGGATATAATATAGTTGTAACATCTTATTTTCTCGTTTCTTTCTAAGTAAAAACCAACAACAATGTGTTTCCACTGTACATCAAATTTTAAAACAGCACTTAAAGTTTCCCAAAGTGGTCTTACATTTTCACATTCAAAAATTAGGTGTCTTGAGTTTTCAATATCATAATTACAATATTTACAATGTTTTCCAGTTTCCTTTTTCCATTTACTTAAGAATAAGTTATTATTCAATAAGTTATTTAATAATTTATAATTGAATTCTGCTAATTTCTTATCTGGTTCTTCTTTAACTTTATTTATGTAAATATTTTTCCATGATGATTTACTTTCAATTCGGAATTCCTTTGATAACATACTTTGATAACAAGGTTTTTGGAATTTACGTTTTAACAAGTTTTCATAATAAAATTTACATTCTTTATCAGTTATTGAGTGAAAACCATTATGGAACATAAAATAACTGGATGATTTAATGTGCGTATATGGTGCATTTGAGAGATCATATTTCAAGGTTATGTTTTTAAAAGCAAATTGTATAATTTTATATTCACATATCCAGTTTGATTTATTTAATAATATTCTAGATACTTCCGTTATAGACTTTAATTGACCATGATCATCGAAAAGGTCTTTTACATACAGGATTCCACTTTTTATCCAATTTTGGTGAAAGATTGTTTTCCCTTTATGTGTTATGTTTTTATTGTTCCAAATGGGTTGTTGTAATATATTATTAGATGTTATATCCTGTTTTAATAATTTGCTTTCATTAAAACAACTAAACACTTCTTGATAAAATATAGGAATATTTTTAACAATATCAAAGCTTTTTATATCAGTTTCTGACGTTATTAAAATATACTCAAATTGTATATTAAGGTTTTTAAGAAAAGAATTTAAAAAATTATACACATTTCCATCTTTTTTAATTAATCTTGTTATCCATGATGCTTTTAATGCCTTTATTTTTGTTTCAATATCAACGATTCCAATGCCTCCTTCTTCAATTGATCCGATCAGTGTGTTCCTCTTTATCCTATCTGTTTTATTCCATATAAAATTAAAAATAAGCTTATTTACTTTTTTGATATATTCCTGTGGCGGCATAGGTAATATTGATGCAACATATATAAGCTTTAAAATCGACAGAGTATTCACAATACACATTTCTTCCCCAAAATTGTTAATTTTCTTTTTTTCCATGACTCAAAAAGCTTTTCTATATCATGATATATCTTCATCCAATTTTTGTTATAGCAATCTTCTTTATCATGTCCTATGTAAATTCCTAAACATTTAATAGGTTTTTCAGCAACGTTTATATCAAATATTGATTTAAATCTGCCTTTCAAATTTCCAAGTAAAATGCATTCAGTTTTTAATATGTTTATCTTCGAGCCCGCATATTTACAAAAAGTATTTATAGTATCAATTGCATGTCTAAGTGATTCCACATTTTTTAATGTCATTGTTAAATCATCTGCATGGTGTACATTTTTTATTTCTTTTTCCATATTTTTACTTTTAAAACCCTTGATATTGATATTAGTTTTCAGCTTTATGGAGAGGATTTCAGCTACGAAAAGGTACAAAATTGCTGAAATCGGACAACCTTGTCGTATTCCACGAGTCATTTTACATGTTTTAGAAATCCACCCATTGTTTTTTATCCTAAATATCGGGTTTGTATACAGAATATTCATCCATGAAATGAAATTTTCCCCAAAATTAAATTTTTCTAAAGTTTTAAACAAAAAATTCCATTCGACTGAATCGAAAGCTTTTTCAAAATCCAAAAATAATAATATACCCTCTTGGTCTGTATTTTCACAATATTCAAATATATCTAAAATAATTCTTGCATTCTCTCCGATGAATCTGCCTTTTACATAAGCTGTTTGTTCTTTGGCAATGTATTTACTGATTATTTTTTGTAATCTTTGTGCAAACACAAAAGCTATTATCTTATAATCAGTATTAGTTAGACTTAATGGTCTATAGTTTTTTAACAAATGTTTGTCACCCTTTTTATAAAGTAATGTTAATATTGCAAGTCTGAGAATAACTCATCTCTTTATCACTGAATATTTCTATTAAATTACCATAAAACAAATCTGAAATGGAAGTCCAAAAGCATTTGTAAAATTCTGAAGGCATACCATCAGACCCTGGGGATTTATTAATTTTCATGTTCAATACAGCATCTTTACACTCTTCAATAGAGGGAAATTCGTCGCATATCAGTTTTTCATCATTATTCAATACGGGGATTTCGTTTTCAGATGAATGTAAATATGCATCAATGTCATTACTGTTAATGTCCTTTGTTTTATATAAATCTTCATAAAATGAACATGTTTCTTGAAAAATATCTTGTTTATTGTAGACAGTTCTGTTTTCTTTCAGACGCAGTTCGCTTATTATATTTGAAGTTTGATGTTTATTTTCTAAACTTAAGAAATATTTAGTATTTTGTTCCCCTTCACTGATCCATTTAGCTCTTGATCGAACTTGCGCACCCTTACATTTGTAATCGTACAGTTCAGATAATTCTGTCTCTAGTTCTATTTTTCTATTTTGGTCAAAAGTTTCAGACAATAACTCCATGTCTTCAATTTCCGTCTCTATTTTTTTAATTCTATTTCGTATATTGTTATTTTGAAATTTAGCATAGTGTATTGAAAAGTCTCTCACTCTTTGCTTGAATAATTCCCATTTTGCCATTGCAGAATCTACCTGGTTAGTTTTTATTTCATTTATGATGGATTCAATACCTTTTTTATATTTTTCATCTTTCAAATATGAGGTGTTTAACTTCCAGTATCCAGGTCCTCTAAATTCATTATTTACTTTAATTATCACCTTAATCAATCTATGATCAGTCATTCTAGTTCCATTAGAATGTGTACCTGGAACCCTTCTTAATAAAATTTTATCAACCTTAAAAATGAAGTCATTACTCATGAAGACATAGTCTATTCTACTTTTTGGTTTATTTTCTGAGTCACACCACGTAAAACCTTTTAGTTCTTTGTGTTTATCGTTCCATATATCTATTAACTCCAAGACGCGAATGGTGTCTGTTAATTTCTTAACACTTTTGTCATGTTTCTTTTCATAATTACAATTAAAATCACCGGCAACAATAACATTGTTTACATTCAAAGAATGTTGATTAATAAAAGTTTTTAATTTATTAAAAAAGTGAATTCTATGTTGTTCATTGTTGGGAGCATATACATTCACAATAGTAAAAAATATGACCTTCATATTTGAAATTTATCAATATGCGTCTCCCATCTATAGACCTGTGAGTATTAATAACTTCTACAGGAAGGTCTTTCTTGAATAAAATTGACACACCTCTACTAAATGTAGAATCCGAATATGAATGAAAAGATTCTCCTGGCCACCTAGAATTATAAGTAACTTCGTTTTTTTCTATGTAATGCGTTTCCTGTAATAATACTATATCTATGCCTGATTCGTTAAGCCAATCATACACCTTTGTTCTTTTTTCAAGCGTATTTAGTCCTCTCGCATTGAGAGATATAAATGTAAACTTATCCATATGAACAAAAACGATCAAATTATATATTTCAAATAAACATACATGAAGGTGCATAAGCACCCAAACATTTATAAGTTATCATATGCATTTAAGTATAATTATACACATACACAGCATATACAGATATACCAATTATGATGTATATTTTTGTCTTAAAATACCGATGCTTTCTAGTCCTTATTCAATAAACAATATCGTAATCCTTAAAACAGGCGTAGGTCTAGGTCAAAATTTGTATTGACACGATCAGAAAGTTTACTCACCCTCACTTTCAGAGGAACTGTCTCTAGGCATGCGCATGGGCGATTTCTCGCGTCCGCTCAGGCTTCTTTTCCTGGGGGTGCACGAACGCGATCGTACCCCATGTAGCATACGCGTAATCTCCAATTGGTTTGAACGTTTTTGCTTTTTGCTTTTTGGTCTACTTCTGTTTGATTCAATCCTGACGGTTTTGGCAATTTTCCCAATTATTAATCCAAGCACATTTTCCCCGGGCCATTTCTTTTGGTCAGTATGAACAGTTCCCGTATGGTCAAGTCCAGAGCCCCAGAAGTTGTCGTATGTCGTTTCAACGAAAAGAATATCGCTTTCGCTTTTTAGTGCTTCACGAAATTCCGGAGTTTGGGACGCTTTAGCCTCTAATATCTCCGTCATGATATCAACTTTTTGTGTATTGAAATTTTCGGTCGTGATGATGGCATCTCCGAGCCTTTTTGCATCTAGCGCTGTTTTACTCTGTTGTATTGCATTTGCGCGCACAATATCTCCGCTTCTCATCGCTTTGACGTACTGGTACGCATGCTCTGAAGATCGGTGTTTTAAACCGAATACACTGATTTCACATAGATACATATTCGAGATCACATTTTCTTTACCACTGAACGGCACTATATTTTCATTACTTTTAATATAAGCAGCACATTGGCTGTCTCCAGGTGTGTGACCCTCAACTTTGCAGATCTTGCAGCGTTGCATGTTGTTGCATTGACGTCTGAAGTGTGTATCCTCCCAGCAATTGGTACACAAAGGCTTGCGTTTCGTTGAGGGCTGTCCTGCATGGAATAAGAGGCATTTGATACCGGCACAAAAGCTTGTTCTCGGTAGAAAACGGTCCTCTCCAAGTGCTTTTATATATAAGAACCTGTTCCCATTAGGTATGCTGGTCATCCTTCGAGTAACCGGATGTCGTATTTTCTCATATTTGAGCTCACTAGTTCTTTGTACGTTAAATTTATCCAGCATTTTGATAATCTCTGCATCATCAAGAGAGAGTGGAACGTTTTTGATTGTCACTTTAATAACCGGATCGGACGGGTCCGTGATTCCTGCAGAATATGGGTTGGTATCGAAAGCACGAACGTTGCAGTTCCTTATCTCGATTCCCTGAGACAATAACTTCATTCGGCTATCCTGACTACCCACATATATCCTCCATAAGTCTCTGTCCTTTTGGACGCATTGTAGGTCAGATATTTCCTTACATGCTGATTCGCATATTTCAAAATCTGTTACGGTTTTCTGTTTCTCGTTTTGTATGTCTTTGTTCCGTAAGTACACAGGTTTTAAAGTATTCACTGCCATGTTGATAGGTTGAGTGACCAATGATTACATCAATCCCTAACTATGCTCGTACACAGGTAATCGCAATGATAGGCAATCATTAGATAATTGCCCCAGGAGTTCGTACAGGTAAATCCCAAGTGTGAGTTCAAATCACTATACGCTTCACACAAATGTTTCAGTAAATCCTCAAAAAAAAACTTAGAAGTTGGGGGGGGGGGGGGGGATTTATAAAATCTTCACAATGGCCATCACAATTACTAAAATTCTTCAAATGATTACTAGTTTTAATTTGTATGTATATATTTGAAAATAAAAACATCATCTTCAAAGCTTTACATATTTTATTCCATTAACGGTAGTGGAATACGATATGTAAAGCTTTGAAGATGATAAAGATTCGAAGAAGCCATCCAAAGAGAAGTCCGGTACATAAAGAGTAAAGGAACACAAACACTCTGTACTGCAAATTTTCGACCACACGACCCTTATCAAGCAATTTAAGAAATGACGAATACAAAGCTATGTGAAATCCATGCTTACGTTTCAAAGATACATAAGCTTATAATATCAGGAAAAGATTACGATAACACTTAAATCAAACCCTCCCCGGGCGATGTTTCTACGAGGCTCCGCGCCGCAAAGGGAATAAGTGTGACAGTAATGCATTATACAAAGATAATTGGTGTCAAGTGATTATGACACTAACAACAATGTACCACAGAGGATAATCACGGACCCTTGAAATTCAGAGGTGATACCAGGTGCCCGGAAGGAGTAAGCGTCTCCATAATGACTAGCCACATCCGCCATGAATGCCCTTAAATACTGGAAAATCCAAAGGGATGGGAAAACAAATGGATTTCAAACCGCTGAGAGACTGTTCAACATTAAAATTTCTCAACGTAAAATACCATAAATATAGAAGTACAAATCCAAGATATTGTTCCGAAATCCACAACTCGAAGTCGAAGAAACACGACAATACATATGTAAATATAATATAAACAATCACGAACCTCTGTCAAAACAGAGGTAGGATCAAATACCATGGAGGAGTAAGCATCCTCTGACGACCGATCACACCCACGGTGATGTCATAAGTATAAGCGAAATAGTATTATTCGCCTTTAACAGAATTAGGAAACGGCACGGCCATTGTCAAAATAGGTATATGTCATAAGCAGTAAGAATACTGCTGTATAGTATAGGTAATACAGATGGTTTAGTTACTGTGAAATAAGGAAGTCAGCATGTCAGACAACGATACATATATACCTTTTACTTTTGTGCACCAGATGCGCATTTCGACAAGTTATGTCTCTCGTGGCCGAATGATTGGAATTCTCAAAATATATAAAAATATGAAGAGCAGAGTTGAAGTCAAAATGACCGAAAAGTGAACCAAATAAATATCTAATGACAGAGTTATGCATGAGGGAGATACTCATTAGTTTTAGAGTGATTTACTCAATTTGATGACTGAAAATTTGAAGTATATAATACATGTCAGTATAGGAGCACTGAAAACTAGACTTATGATGCCCTCGGGGACTATCAGTCCACCAGCAATGACATCGGCCTAGTGGTTTTAATAAATATAGAACATATAATACAACAAATCTGAAATACATAATATTTCCTTTGATGCTCTTTTGCCATTTATAAATAAACCTTTGGGCCTTCATCACATTCGTACAAAACTTTATTCTATTTCACCCAGAAAATTACACGAGTTGTACGTATCGTCCAGACACTGTATATTTACTGATATAAGCTCTGCAGAGTATAGACTAGATGACATTATTATGGACATATCGACCGCTAGACTTTTTCGTCCCGTCAAGTCATATATGTCTATGGAAAAATCGAATTGCTCTTTCATCAAAATTAAATTTGCAAATAAAGGCATTGATTATTTAAATTTTGGCCAAATTTTAAATCATAAGTCTGTTTTAGAGAAAATACCTCCATATTTCAAAAAAAAAAAAAAAAAAAAGATCCGCCATGTATTTCCTATAGCTACACGCCATCAGTTGCATCCAAAATTCATAATTACAAAGGGTTTCTACAGTGTCTTGATCTTAGCAACTCTGCATGCCATCCTCAACCGTGTGCGTGTTCCTCATCTAATTTTGTATATTCTCCTTGTGGCCATGTCGTTACTGGTGATCTCGATATTGTTAAAAACACTAAATTAACAGAACTTTTACTAAAAGGTCCAAAATAGAGAGAACCCAGATCATTCACATGGAGCCAAAATTTTGAGAATATTACGAACTGCTGCGAGGAATATGCCACTCCATGGGCAAAAAGAGGGGAAGTACAGGTCGACACTCTTTCGGAATGGATAAAATTTATTGCAGTACTGCTGAGATCAAAAATTAAAAAATTACAAGGTTCTGTAAACACCAGATTTGAATCTATTTTTAAAGATCCTGATGTTGTCAGAGAATTTACCTTCCTCCAAGAACATTATATCATTACACCAGCAGATAAAGCATCTATTAATTATACATTTACTTGTAAGAAATATTACTTTGATAGCCTAGTGAAAGAATTAGGATTAAATTCAGCTCCATGAAATCCTACTTATACTCTCACGAAATTTTCGGTTTCGGAAGTACTCGAGAATCATAAATCTGTCCTCAATACGTTTGGTATTGACTCAAATAAATTAAAATTACAACTTCCATATTTGTACTGCATTCCAAAAATCCTTACAAACAACGCCTTATCGCTGGTTCCTCGAAGTGTTCCACAAAACCTGTATCGATGCTACTCACAAAAATATTATCAGAAATTAAATCTGGCCTTCATAGATATTGCGAAACAGTATATTCCAGAAGTGGAATTAATCAAATGTGGATCCTTAAAAATTCAAGAGTTGTTAGAACATCTAAAATCAAAAAGTTTTACTAAAATTCACTCCATCAAGTCTTTTGACTTTTCGACTCTTTACACAACGATCCCTCATCAGAAATTAAAAGACAGATTAGCGGAAATTATTCAAAAATCCATTTACTAGTAAAAACGGAAGCCGCAAATTCAAATATATAGTAATAGGCCACGATAAAACTTACTTTGTTAGGGAAAATTCTGATTTCAAAAATAAATACACTGAAACAGCTGTCATCCAGATGTTGAACATTCTTATCGATAACATTTTTGTGGTGTTTGGAGGTAAGGTTTTTCAACAAATTGTCGGCATTCCAATGGGCACTAACTGTGCTCCGCTTCTGGCTGACATATTCCTTTACTCATACGAAGCTGAATTCATTCAGTCTTTGATTTCGCAAGGGAAAAACAATTGTCTCTTGGCTTCAATTTTACTTAGAGATATATAGATGACTTGCTTTCAATTAATAATCCTTCATTCGCGGATTACCTTAGCATCATCTATCCAAGTGAACTGGAGGTCAAAGAAACCACAGAAAGTAGTACTTCTACTTCGTATTTAGATACTATGTTGTCTTTCGACATTAATGGTCACCTCACTCTCACTCTATGACAAACGTGACGATTTGAATTTCGCTATCACAAACTTTCCTTTCATAAGTAGCAACATTCCATCATCGCCCGCATACGGCGTATTCATATCTCAGTTAATACGTTATTCCAGAGCATGTTCAAATTACAATGACTTTGTTCTGAGGGCTAGGCGACTTTCAGTTAAGCTGCTCAACCAGGGTTATATATGTGCTAGACTAGCAACGTCACTGAGGAAGTTCTACGGTCGTTACGAGACTCTTATTACTCCATATTATATCTCGTTATCCAGACTTTTAAATGATATTCTGGACTGAGACCGATTCCGATCCTTTTACACAGATTTGACACCTTCTATACTAGAAGGTTACCTACTTTGACTTCTCCATATATAAATACTTATGGAATTTACACGATTTGACTCTTTCTACTGGGTATATGTGACGTTTGCTGCTAGCAAGCAGGAGATGCTCACTCTCCCCGGGCACCTGATCTCACTCCCTCACAGGGGTTCACATATGCTCTTCAAGTAGACATATTTTATTTTCCATTTGTTTTTCATTTTCACTGATTTTGTATGTCCTTTGGTTTCATGATTTCTGGACTTGTGGTTTGGATTTATCCATCATCTTTACATATATACCTTTTAATTTTGTGCACCATATGCGCATCTCGACAACTTATGTCTCTTCAGTGATGCTCGTGGCCGAATGATTGGAATTCTGAAATATAAAAATATGAACAGTAGAGTTGAAGCCAAAACCTATGACTATAATGAAGGACTTGTTCAAGAAGACATTCCCATAATTACAGTACATGTACATGTTATTATTCTAAACACAAAGATGCTAGTACGCAATGTATATTGGACTTTGATCAACTGAAAGATGCAAAAAGAAAAAAATGATAACAATAATTAAACCATACAATATAAACTCTCGGAAAAAAAAGAGACAGAGAGAAAACATTAAAGGAAATTTCTAATGAAGTAGTTAGAGTATAGGAGAAATTTACTAGTTCACGAAGAAAGGCTGAAAATTATTATGTGAAGAATGTAAATAAGCGAGATGAACTCCATTGGAAACATACGTTTATTTCGCCAAAGTCAAAGAAAAAGAAAGCCAGGAAAACAAAATTTCTAAACTGACTAAAGAAATGGATCTTCATAAGATTACCAAGCCCAAGCCCAGGCGTTTTAGACTTTAAAATTAAGATTACAGGGCCTTTCTGGAATTTGATAACAAAATCAAGGGTTTCATATTTGGAACTTGGGAAGTATCAACGAACTGTTACTTTTTAGACATTTGCTTAGAAAAACCTTCAATCATTTTATGCCAAGACTCTCATTGGAGTTAAATGGATGCTGATAGTAGCTAGTGTGCCAAATAATACGGGGCTTGCAAACTACATTTTATCATGGAGGAGGATATAAAAGATGAGCTTTTCTACCTGTACCTGTAAGTGCAATGAAAACAATAGTCAAACAACAGTTATCAGACTTTCCCTCAGTCATCAGTCATTAACCATCCAATGAACCTGACAAGAAAAAAAAAAAAAAAAACAACCCCAAAACTATGCTCAGCCAACAAACTTAAGATGCGAACACTATATCGTTGATCTTTATATTAGTAAACATGCGGAGGCCTAGTGCTTCAATGCATCACCATTCTTCAATAGGACTTCTGAAAAGAAATTGAAATCTTTTATCAACTGACTGTAAGGAATGACTGTAGATATTCGCTAGGGACTTCTGAAGGTTCCTTAAAAACAGTAAAGATCTCCGGGATCAAAATGTGAAGAAGGAAAAAGTAGTGTTAGCTATAGGTGAGATTCATCAAGATATGATAAACCTTAGATAAAAACGACGAGATAGTCACCATGATGGTCCTTCCCACAACCGAAGCACAGATGATAGCATCCAGGAAGATCATGATGACGCTAGGGAACAACTAGCTCAGTATGTGTCTAACATTCTCCGCGACCACAAATTGGTGAATATGTGGGCATTTGTTTTTCAGGATGTTTGGTATCCTGATGTAGTAAAAGGTTCTAATGACTCAATCTGATTATATCAAAGTCAAAAGGCTGGTTCATCACATAACGCTAAAGGTTGAGCTATACCAGAGGCCAGATCATGAAGACATTCAGTGTGTAATCTTGTATATAACATTGAAATGTGACTACGTACCGGAGTGTTGCAATTCTGGTAGACTGTAGAAGATCAAAGAATGATTAGGTATTCAAGAATTATTTTGGGAAATTCTGCACATTATTTTTCTTAACTGTAAAGGGAAACCTAACGTACACGGTTTTGAATATTGAACTAATCTAACTTTTTATCAAGTACAGGTTATATATTTTCAACAAGCCTTGAATAAAATAATCCGACCGAAAAACGATAATGATAAAAAAAAGATAATAATAATAGTAATAATACAATAAATAAATTAAAAAAAAAAAGAAAAGAAAATGAGAATAATAATAATAATAAATGCCATACTGAATATTAAGTAAATCAAAACTTAATATATAAGACGAACTATATGTCTCTATTGTCCAGCTATTATATCAAATTAGAACAATATATGCTAGAAGACACGGCATGATATAAAATGTTCTAGTTTCAGACCAGTAGACCTACAGTAACGTTTATTTGATTATTAGAATAATAGGTTTTTACGCAGTTTAAATGCAGTTTTTGTACATCAAGATGTACCGGGTATGGCAACAGCCTGAAACCGTCTTTGAAGTCATACCTTATAGAACACAAGAACAAATAAAAATAGAATCTGTTTTCTTGAAATTGCATTTTTAATTGCCCAATGAAATAGTTTACATACAAACAAAATATAACGCATTGGAAGATTTATAACGCTTTCACATAAATACTATATTTTACATATTATATTGCTAAAGTGCAGAATGTTTGGCATACTGTTTAATGTTATCTAAATTTATGTTTTATTAGGGAAAGAGATACGTTGCAAGTCAATCGGCGGATACTGTGAAACTAAATGTTCAAACATTTATTCCACGAGCAAACAGATGTGCTCTTCAGATCGCAGATGCTGCATTCAACATGGTACTAAGTGCATGATATATGTATTTAAACAAAAAGTACTTTGCAAGTATGTAGTACCAGGTACAATTTACATTACAAACCATGCATTCATGTTTTCGAATCAAAATAAGGGGTGGATTGGTGGGTGTAATATGTGTAGACACATATTAAAAAACTGTCTACAAGTTTCTATATCGTTCGATTAAGAACGTCCTTGAGTCATTGTAACCATTATGGAAACAATCATGTGTGTGGTATACGTGTGGATAATGTATACGTCGTTTTGGTATTTGCTTTGTTGATTGATTGATTTTTGTTTAACGTCACACCACGAATATTTCACGTATATGGTGACGGCATCTGCCTGATGCAGGGCATATAAATTTTGACCTTTGCAACGGACCCACCCGAAGCAGTGAGGGATCTTTAACGTGCCATGCATACCACGACACGGGACCTCGGTTTTTACTGTCTCATCCGAAAGACAGGACACCGGCATGACCAGAGCGGGAATCGAACCCCGGCCTCCCGATTAGGAGTCCAGCGCGATACCATTAGGCCACGCCGGCTTTATCTGCTTTGTCTAGGAGAAAAACTTTTTATGGTAAAGTAAACATTTAAGTTATAAACATAATAATGACATAAAAATAAATTTTAAACGACATATTTACATTTCTTTTAGACGAAGAATTACATTAAGTGTATAATTCGAAAAGAAATTACATGATATATAATTGTAATTATTTAAATTAATTTGTGGAGCATCTTGATTTTTAGTTGATGATACAACATGTCCTTCGATCGGAGGAGAATGTATAGAAAACTATAAAATATGCAAAGATGGTGTAATTGTCCATGCAAAATGTGGAAAACAACGACACTGTTGCTTCAAAAAGTACAAGGGTAATAACTATAGCATATGTATGTTCTATCGATCTATAAACAGTTTTAGCCAGAAAAGCATATAGATGATGCCATTACATAACCATATTTGCAGAAAACGTACAAAATATTGATTATATTTACAAAGGTTGTTATACAACGTTATACTTTATGCACAGGGGAACTGTATTATTATAACTGTAAATGGACAAAACTATTTCTACATATGTTGTAACTAGTTATTTATAAATAATTCAATTATTTCCACCCTGACCGTATAACATATATACAAACGCACGGAGTAACCACTGCCGGTAGACTGATAGCCCCCGAAGGCATCATAAGACTAGTTTTCAGCGTACTTGTACTGTCGTGAAATATATACTTAAAATTCCAGTCATGACATTTTGTAAATCACTCTGTCCTTCGATTGATTCCTTGGTTACGCTTTTTCGGCCACTTGTTTTAACTCCACTTCTCCATTATTTATATACTATTAATATTCTAAACATTCGGTCCCATGCATCACTGACGACACCTAAGTTGTGATGCGCATCTGGTGCACAAAATTGTAACGTATATATGTTGTAATATTTATTGTAACAACTAGACCGGTGTCACTGCGGATGGACTGATAGTTCCAGATGGCATCATTACATTTCAGTGCTTGTACATTGACGTAAATTATATACTTAAAACTTTTCAGTTATGAAAACGAATGAGTATCTCCCTTTGCTATGATTCTATCCTTAGATTGTTTCTTTTGCTGCACATTTTCGTCCACTTCTGTTTTAACTCTGCTCTTTCCATATTTATATTTTATTAGAATTCTAATTATTTGGCCATAAGCATCACTGTAGAGACATTAGTTGTCGAAATTCGCATCTGCTGCACAAAATTATAACGTATAAATCTTCTAATATTTATTGTTGATGATTTAATCCAACGCGATGAATTGATACATCAAAAACATGTGCTTCATATTTATGTCTTCTGCTTTATATTGCCGTCTCCTACTTTTGTGACTGCGAATGATACTAAATCGCATACACTTATAACATCACCGCGAGTATGACCGGTGGGCAGGGGAAGCTTCCATTTGTTCATACACATTGCTTTTGGAGGATTCAAGTGATATATCTGCCCTTGGAAAAGAATTCCTTAGTTTGCATATCCCACATTTTTATGTTGAAGATGATATGTAGTCATTTTCAATAGCTTAAGATGTTAATAATGTCAAAGTAAAAAACGATGTACCGAAGGGTAAACCATATCTCATAGTCCATGGAATAAAGGGAACAATATCGTATTTAGTGTCATATTCAGACAAATGCGAACCCCAATAAAATCGAAGTGAGACCAGGTTCCAGGGATGAGTAAGCGTCCACAGGTTGCATGCAACGCCCGTCGCAAAATTCCTGCAACAACCTTTCAAGTTGAGGATGTAAATACATAAATATACACGTATGAACATACGAAGGAGACAGGAACACGAAGTCAGATTTCCTATTCAAGGCACGAAATGGTGCCTGTCTGAAATTCCGGTGTCGGAAACACAGGTGAACAAATGTCTGTACATGTATATACGTATTATGTCAAATCAAGTATAGACAAAAAGTTAAGATGGTTATGGTGTTTGGTCAGGTCCCAAAACAATTGCAAAATGAAACGAAATTTCACATTCCAATAATAATAAGACAGACTGAAATGAAATTTATTAACTTTTGTCTTATAAATGTATACGGCCTGATTATCCCTCATTTGCGGGGCTTTTATGGGTTTTTCGAATGAGGATCACTATGAAACCAAAAATAGAATCCGTTTTAAAATCTTCAGAAAGTAGAACTTTTCTACCTTTTTATGACTGTGTGTTATGAATTTGGATTTTCAATCAAAGAAGTGTTTGTGAGTTTATAATAAAAGGTTTAATTTGAATTTATTTCTAATCATTTAACATTTGAATTATTTCCGGTATAACGTAAACAATAAATTCTTTCCAAGATGTATACTCTCTTTGTTCATTATTTTAATCCATATAAAGTGATACGTAATGTAGTATGTACTTGTGACGTGTTTTTCAGGCGATGATTGTTCTGAACTTGGTGGAAAGTGTATAAGCGATACTTCGATTTGCAAACAAGGTTCAATTTTACCAGCTGTGTGCCCTGATAAACAGCGCTGTTGCATAGCATCCCTCTATGGTAAGACTATGATATTTGGCTCCTAAATCTATGGCACGTTTCTCCAGTTAATCAGTATATCTATGAGAAATTTAAAAATTACTGGTAGAAAACTTTTCAACCTATAGGCACTTTTGCTGTTTGATTGTCTCATATTGCGGGAACAATCACCATTTTGCCAACCAAACTGTTAATTCCGCAGTAACGTCAAATGGGTCTATTTTTCTTAATGATAACATTGTAGACAGAAGGAAGTGCATTATATTTACTTTGTGCCTCGGGATTTTGTCTATACATAGACAAAAAAACTTTTTTTTACATTTTACAGTCATTTCTTATAATGTAATAACAGGAATTTCAAAATAATGCTGTTTTCTCAAGAACGATCAAATCTCTTATTTGAATCTGATAAATCAAATTTCGCGCATCAATCTTACGTTTACCATTCAGAATGGCGGCCCCATAAATAATAGATATGGTATATGTATGAGATAGAAAGCACAATATTAAATGAGGGAAAAACAGTATTGGCTTTATGGAATTTTATATATTTTATTGAATAATAGTCGAACTGGAGTTGTGTTTCCGATTATGTATTACTCTAAGGGGTATTGTCTATACAGAAATAGACGAATTTTGCTTCGTGCGTTTGTATACGTACACGTTATACGGTCATTGTGGAAATTTTTAAATTGTATATACATACATACATACATACATACATACATACATACATATATATATATATATATATATATATATATATATATATATGTATATATATATATATATATATACAAATAAGGATAAAGATAATGTCCAACGTAAAGAAATTCAATATTCAAAAAATAAGAACATTGTCTTCAAAGCTTAACATATTTTATTCCATTACTACACGTGTTTCGGCATTATGAGCCTCTTCAGGTAATGATGCATGATAATACAACAAGCAAGTATATATAGACATATTCTTAGATAATAATGATAACAGTAGAATATCAGATAAAGTATATAGTAAGTATTTTAACAAAAGTATCTGATATAATCTCACATTCCACTACGTGGGATGATGCTATGTTTTGTTAAGGGAAGGTTTATATTTGTCGATGAAATCTTGCTCTTTGATCGTAATGATTGAATAGTTGTCTGTTTGGTATAGAGGCATAACCTTAAATTTGCCATTACTGCAATGGTGAAGATGTTTGCTCACAAATAACACTCGGTTTTGTGAGTGTTTTATATTGCTTTTATGTAAAGCTACTGTGATTTAAACATTGTGTTGACCCAATATATTCTTCTTTACATTTGTCACATGATATGACATATATAACATTTTTAGAATTGCAAGTTAGTTTTCGTTTTACTAGGAATTGAACGTTACCATTTTTTAAATTATACACATTACCTTCCATAATTATATCACAAACCTTACATTTTTTTATTTTTGCATTTTGTTACACCTATATTTTCCGATTCCTCAGTATTAAAATTTGATTTGGCAGATGTAAATAATTGTTTAAGATTTTTTGGTTGTCTCTTGCTTTTGATAATTTGTATCTTATTTAGAACTTTTCGTCTGTTCTTAAATATTCCAAATGTTTAAATGCTTGACTAAAGATTTCTGGATTTCGTTTATTGTATGTTGAAACAAATGGTAATGAATTTTTAGAGTCTTTCATTTTAGTTTGTCGTAGAATAGATATCGGTATGGCTTCGGCCATCTCGAATCCCTTACTTATTAATGTTATGGGATATCCGCCATGTATTAGAGAACTACGTAATTCTTTTAATCTAGATGTTCTGAATTCAGACGGTTTAATTATTGTACATATACGTCTTGCAAGAGTGTATGGTATTGATTTTATACAAGATTTAGGATGATGACTCTTAAAGTGTAAATATTGTTGCGTATCGGTTGGTTTGCGATAAATATCTGTGATAATTTTATTACTATCTTTTTTAATCATTATATCTAAATAGGGTAATTCTTTAACGTTTGTTTCCTTTGTGAATTTTATATAAGGATGTAAGTCTTGTAATATATTATGTAAATCTTCTATTTTACCCCATGATTGGTTCCAAAATATTATACAGTCATCAAGATACCGCCTCCACAATGTTTCAAATGATTTTGCTACATTTTCACTGACGTTTTGTTTAACTTTATTGTATAAACTTTGTTCCAAATATCCTAAAGTAAGTGTAGCATAAGTAGGTGCCATTTTAGTTCCCATTGCAGTACCTAAGTTTGTTTATATTGTTTATTATTGAATTGGAATGTATTATTGTTAAGAATTAAGTCTAGGGATTCTATGATAAAGTTTTCGTTAAAGCGTTGGTGTAATAATTCAGGATGTAATTTTATCCAATAGTTAATTGCTTCTTTACCGAATTCGTGTGGTATATTTGAATAAAGACTTGTTATGTCAAAAGTTGTTAATGAGGTATTAGGGTCAACTGTTGTTGGAATCTTATTAAGGAAGTCTATGTCGTCTCTTACGTAGCTTTTTATTTCTTTTAAAAATGGTTGTAATAATATATCTATTAAATTGCTCAGTCTATGAGTAGGGCAGGATGGTCCAGCAAGTATAGGTCTAAATTTTAAATCGGAAGGATTAATTATTTCAATATAATCAGACTGTTGTTGGTATATTGCATGTTTTATTTGATTTGATTTGTGTATTTTTGGTAATCCGTAAAAATTACTGGTTTTTGATTGGAAGACTGTTAAATAATCTATCTCATTTTTAGTTAAAATGTTATTATATTTATTGCACAGTTTGTCTATTTGACTGAGGATGTGTTTGTCGATGTTTGATTGTATCAGTGAGTAACTGATAGGGTCATTTAGCATTTCTTCTATTTTTTTCTGATAGTAGTTTTTATCCATTATTACTACAGCGCTTCCTTTATCTGCTTCTTTGATTATAATATTCTTGTTATTTTGAATTTCCTTTAAAGCAAGACGTTGTTTGTAAGATAAATTATTTGGAACTTGCTTTATATCTGAGAAACTTGTTTTCCATAAAATGTCAAAATATTTATCTAAGGATTTATTTCTACCCTTTTCTGGTATATAGTTTGATTTATTTTTCACTAAAGACTCACCATTGTTGTCTTTGTCATGGTATAATTCTAATAAACGAAATTTTCTCTCAAATTCCCGTAAGTCATTTTTTAATTCTGAAATTCTGAAATATTTTTTATATATATAAAAGCACAAAAAACGAAATTGTAACAATATTCACTATTCATAAGTATCGGATCAACCTCAATGAAGGTTAATGCAAATCGCTCGAGAAAAAGGGGTCAATATAAAAGCACAGGTAAGCGATAACGATACTAAAACAATTAAAAATTGCCAAATTTTCGAAGCAATCTGCTTCTTCTTCAGGACACACACATACAAACACTTACACAAATATAAAGACACGAAACGAAAGATAGAAAATATATACACAGCACTAGTCTAATAAAAACTGGTATCTTGAATTGGCTACATATTGAGCGTTTCTCTATGCGCTATCTAATAGGAAATGAGCCAAACACCAGCTAACAGTTTGCTTACAGGTCAAGTGGCGCCCCCTAAAATGTATTTGCATTGACCTAATGGAGGTTTTTAGACTAGGTGATAAGAAGTTATAGATAGAAGGACAAAGAAAATAAATAACAGAAATAAATGGGAGTGAAAAACAAATGAGTGATAAAATAAGTAAGTACCAATCAAAAAAAAAAAAAAAAATAAATAAAAAATAAATAAATAAAATAAAAATAAAATAAAATACTGTCAAGATAAGTGGTGATATCGGATGGCGAGTTACATGACAAGTATAAAGACACGGATTCCTATCGTCTGTCCGTACCAAACCCTACCCAAAAATGGGAATCTCCACAAAAGATACGGTGTTTGGAACAAACAGACGCAGACTGCTCTATCTCATAATATAGGATGCTGGTGTCAATACTTCTTGTTCATCAAAAGGACATCTGACACTTTGTTTAGACCGCTTGGTTCTATAGTGTGAAGCATATGTTGCCAAAAGCCCTCTTTCGCCACTCGGTCATCTACTGTCCACATCGCACTATGGTCAATGGCCACAACAATCATGTCCTCCCAAGAATGGTTGTCCATGTTAAAATGCCTGGCTACTGGCAGATGCATTTTCTTGGTTTTGATGGACGACCTATGGTTGTTCACTCGCATGTTCAAAGCATCTTCTGTTTCCCCAACATACTGTTTTTACATACCTTGCATGTGATAAGGTAAACCACATTTTTGGATTTACAGGAGAGTTTATCCAAAATCTTGTACTCCTTACTGGTTACAGAACTTTTGAAGGTAGATGTAGTGTCTTAGTGGGGGCACAGCTTGCAGCGTTTGTCATTGCATGTTGTGAACGAACCAAATTGTGCGTAACTTTAGACACCTCGCCAGTCGGATCATTACGTACGTACATATGTATACACCGGTTGATGAAACACAAATTTTGTTGAAATAAGAATATGCGTACAGATTTGGCCATTGGCATAAGAATTAGTTATTCAAACATTCACTCATGTCACTTATTTTCATTATCAGAAAATCCCAAAAGTATTGTTTATTTTACCACAGTGCAGTATATCAATAAGAATGATTGCAAAAATATTCCCATCATATCAAGAGAAAGTTGGGGAGCGAAGAAAAGTACAGAAGATCTATATATAAAAAAACCTGTGCCTTATTTCATTATTCACCATTCTGCGGGAAATAACTGTGCTGGCTTATTGTCATGTTCGAAGATTCTGCAGGAATACCAGAAAGATCATATGAATAATAACGGTAAGTAGTGAAGTGCATAGAGGAACATAAATATTATTTCAAAAGTTTTCATATTGCCATTGTTATTGTTGTTTTCTTTTTAATATCCTTTTGTCGGGGAAAAGTGTTTTCTTTTGGAAGAAAAGGATTGACTAATCCTTTCAAGATTTTCAGAAAAAATATTAAATAGTATAACATACTTGTAAACTGGAGGTGGTGGTACATTATGTTTCGATTATTTTATATTAGTCACTGTGATTTATCTCGTATAATGAATATCAGAAAATATATATAAACATATGTATTTATTCATTGCAACATATTACCATTGTCATATTTTCTTTCTCTTCAGTTATGCAGATATACAATCATATGTATTTATTCCGTGTGCCATATTAACATAGTCATATTTTCATTCTCTTCAGTGATGGTAAAAGTAAGAATCTGTCAATTGAATTTAGATTGTTTCCTTCGCTATTTCTTTAAAGACAAGATTATAATTAATATGTACTTCAAATATTCATACTGAGGAATTTCCACAGCTTTGACTCTGAGTATTACTGAAAGACATAATCTTTCCAAAGGCGCATATAGTGCACCAAATTGATAAGGTTATATATGTGATTATATTTAATACATATTTTCAAAGAGCCAACTAATAAGTGTGAAAATGTTCATTTGCCCGTAAGATCCAAAGAAACCATTTGGCAATAGGAAAGATTCTTTATTTTTAAAATATATAAATGAATTTGAAATGTATATTTTGGGTCAGTACAGAAGCATCTGATGGCCTTATGCACTACAAGTCAACCTGTATAAGCCTCGAGTTACATATAAACAAACGTTATAAACCATATTAGAATTTTCAAAACAAATCTGAGTTATGGGCAGACAGGAATGTAAAAGGTTATATATATATATATATATATATATATATATATATATATATATATATATATATATATATATATATATATATATATGTGTGTGTGTGTGTGTATTTTATTTTTATTATTTTTTTTTTGTGGTACTTCTTTGTATTTACTTTACGAAAACATATTTTTGCTTCTCTATTTTAGTATACTAGTTTGTGCACCTGAGTTAATTATTACGTAATAACAAACTTGAATTGCGTAAATTTCTCAGACTGTAGGAATATCCATCCAGTATTTTGTACAGAATAGCGCAATTAAAGGATTTTGTGTCTTGTTTCGTCTCTCCTTTCCCTTGTTTCGTATGACAAGTTTGAATTAAAGAATTGCACTTGAATGTCTCTCTAACTTGAAATGAGAATGAATGAATTACTTTCTCTTTTATGAAGGTTGGCGTGACATCGGCTATACGTTTTTCATTGACGACGATGGAAATGTCTATCAAACAACTGGTTGGGGGATTCGAGGGATTCACTCAAATAATTTCAATCCTAAATCATATGCAGTTTCCTTCTTTGGGGACTATACAGCCACAACGCCTACTGAGAAAGCCTTAACATCGTTGAAAAAACTCGAAATATGCGGCCAGAATGGCCAATGGTTGAATACCTCTTTCAATTATCTTGGCCACAGAGACGTACGACCAGAATTCACTGAATGTCCAGGGCTACAGTTCTATACAACGATCACTAAGTGGGAACGTTATTCTTTTTTAACAGGTAATGACCGTATATTATGAAACAATAATATCTGTACAATGAAAAACAGATTAAGATGTCGTAATGATTGATCATGTAGACATACCATCAAGAAATGATCTCTCCTCCACAATAACCTGTTCTATCACATAAACACTGTTTACTATCTTTTTGTTTTACTTTTTGTGTAGACAATAGACACAATCATATTAAGGAAATGTATGAGGTCCCTCTTCCCAGAATGTTATATGATATTTTGGAACACAACAGGAAGAAACTAAAGTTACTGACTCAGCCGTACATGTATGACGGAAGTCACTACGGAAATATATAGTATCTAATATAATGATATGAAAAAACACATCAGGACATCACAAAACATTTTAACATACTTCAGCAGTCAGGATACCAACTTCGGACGGTCATTTGATATGACAGTAGTCAATCAATTGCTGTGGTTAACAGTGACGTTGGTTTACCCTGCTGACAAATTCCATATCTGATTTTACAGTCGAACAGCAGCCGTTTCAAAGAAGAAATGCGACGGATGAATCATGCTAGCTGGAGACGCCAAATCCTTCCTTTGAGATTCGCAATTGTTTTAATTATTCTTTCTGAAAACAGCATAGTCGAATTTGCATTGTTTTAACTGGGCTATGAAATTTTAATTTTCAATTTATATAAATGAAATCTTTGTCAGCTTTCAATGTCAGAATACACCCAAGGTCGCGCATAGATAAAACAGAAATCTCACAGAGTACCAGGTTGTAATAAATATGTATTGTACTCTTTCGCCGTTTAAAATGCATTTTCTGTCATACGATTGAATCGCATTTCTAATATTTTCTGCAATATCTAGGCGAATCAATACTTTGTAGATCTTTATTTAGTTGGACATTAAAGATATTAGATAGAGAATCAATGTATAAAAAGATCCTTGGATATAGGAAAGCGTTTTACTGGTGACATAGTGTAAATATATGTACTTAAAGATGGGAAATTGCTTTTAGGGCTGAAAGTGTAAATTGTCATTGCTTGTCATCTACCTCATATGACCCTTAAAATTAATATGAATCGAATGGTGATTATGAGAAAAGTTCCTAGTGCAACACTTGCAGATGACATGAAGAATACACAAGTGCAAAAATATTTTTAAAAGAAATATATCTTCGTACAAGATTCACATGCACTATCGATGAATTAGTCTAAACAACGGATTCGTCTTGCAGAAAAGGGGTACTTTACCATATTCGGATGGCGCAACTTTTATTCGCATGTCTTTCTGCAATATAAGTTTCGAAAAACAATATAGATATTTGCTTTATAAGTGTAAATACGCAAAAATAAAAGTAATTTAAACATGTTGAATATGCTTGTACGAGTACATAGACAATTATATATATGTCGATCTGAGACCCAGAAATGGAATTGAATAGATTCGTTATTTTGCGTATTTTCACATGTAAATATTCTTCATATAGGAACTCGTTTAGAGCAAGGGTGTGCCTTTATTTTCTCAAACGTCGACCACAGAGCTCGTGATGCGCTTGTTGTCTTGGGTGACAGAATGTTACTACATATCTAACGACACACACATGTAGATATGTTGATACACGCTTTTGGTAGTGATGATCAAATATAGAATTCATATCGATAAATCTTTTTGTCTTCAATTAAACATACCGATAGGTTTTGTTCTTATATTGGCGCTTTATTTTTCAGTAAGTGTAGAACGACCTTGCAGTTTATGACACGTCTTTTTCTTTATTCTCTGGTGGATGATTATGCAAAGAATATTTACATAATTTTGTAATACCTGTTTCTTGCTCTTTCCGTTGATAAAATGGGTGACAGTATTGAAAGGAACCTATTGAATGATAGAATGCTTGTCTCAATTCTGGACATTGCATTCTTCAGTAGATAGTGAATAAAGTTGTAAATGAAAATACAAGTTTGGGACAATAGAAAAATCCAAGAGGTTTGTATTAGGTTTAGTTGTTAAGCATAAAGATGGAATTAAAGCTTTATGTGGACCAGCCACACTCTCGTTGTTTTAATAAGGCTTAATGTTTGTATTAAACTTACATTGACATTTAACAATACAAATGAAGTCACAATTAGAGTACAATCACAATAACTGTGAATCTATTTGTGTAACGCTCTTTTATAACAATATTACATTGTATTTTTAGTTTCGTTTTACAATTTTGTATTTTTGCATTTCAAAAAGAAAGAAAACTGATCATTTTTGTAATAATTCAATATCGTTTATGACAAAAATATTGTGTCAGTAGGTAGTTTTCTTTATAAAAGTATCTCCAAAATGTGTTATAAATGAAATAACGTTTATATTTTTATCAAAAATTATAGATGAGGACAAAGCATGCGCAAGAGTGCACGGAAAATGTCAAGACAAAACAATTTATAAAAACTGCATAAATGGAACATATTACAGCAAAAAATGCATTGGACATGTGAACAGGAAATGTTGTGTACCGGATCAAGAATGAGATAAGCAACAGTACAGTCCATTCGTTTGAATTCAGTGACATTATTTTCTTCTCGTGTATTTATCAGCAACGGTTCCAATAAGATTTTTCGTATTAGCATAAGCATATTTCTGATTTCGCATAATATATGTACAAAATGTACATCTATTATGTAAGTGATTATTATTAAATATCCCAAGAATCTTCGAAAACAATATTCAACATCTATCTATGATATAATTTCATGATTTCATAATTTTTACATAAGGTGTATGCATGTAATTTCACCCGGAACATACCGTTATTCACAAAAGAAGTGACAGATATTATACACAAAATCCCAGTCATCAACTAAGTGGCTCTGATCTTAAAATGACAATAAGAACTTAATCAATATCAAAGAAGTAACAAACCGTTAATCATTCCCAAAGTCCAAGGACAGATACAAAATCGTGTACTGGTGAAATACTGGTGAGACCAGGTGCCCGGGGAGAGTAAGCGTCTCCTGTCTGCATTCATCACCCGTCACATCAGTTCTCAAGAAACATGTCAAAATCAAGAGTTTTGGTTTCCTATTTGTACGTACGAAAGTACAAAACTGGTATACAAAGTCATATTTGGTGTTCACTGAACAGGTCATTAGTCGCATTCCAGAATATTATCAATCAGTCTAGAAAGAGGCACATCATATTTTCGTACAAGATCCCCATAGCGACCGTAGAACTTCCTCAGTGACGATTTCAGATTTATTTTGAAAATGACTTTTCTGTTTAAAAGATAGGAACAATTTAATTGGTGGTAAGTTGGTTGGTTGTTTGATTGGTGTTTTAATTGGTGGTAAGTTGGTTGGTTGGTTGATTTGTGTTTTACGTCGCTTTCAACAATTCTTCATTTATATCGCGACATGGAAGCAGGAGGTAGCCAACCTCTTAAACATAGTGTCGCAATCCGGGATTCGAACCCGAATCGTAGGTGCCTCAAGTCAAGCGCTTGACCACTACACCAAGCCTTTTAATTGATGCAAAAGGGTCACTTGTTTAAATGAAGATGTATTTCCCGCGAAATGCTGTGCATATAGTACACTGCATATTGTGTAAATTATACTATATAATTGGCTTATATTGAAGTAAATCTTAAGTTAATCTTAAGTTAGACAAGGATTCTAGCGATATCGATTTTATGTCGGAAAATATGGTTGACAAAGCGTTGTCATTTGTTTATCTTGAAGGAACTGATGGAAGATTTTGTATAAATTGGGTCTTATAATTTAGTTGTGACAAAGTCATCATATGTTTCAAACATCCGACAATTTTTGAAATCAGAAATGTACCTCGGAATGTCACTTTTTTAAATGTGAAAGGATTAAAACTTGTATTACCTTGATGATTTAAGAACATGGTCCAGTAGTCGTAGTATAATATACTTTATACTCTTATTTATCATCATACATACAAGTATAATAATATGCATTCATACAGAGTGCTCTACACCACTCTCCGCTATTCCTCTTTGTTATAGGATAGAAGCTGCTTTTACAAGATTCTTGTAAAACTGTGGGGAATTTCACTTTATTATATAGTGTACCAAGTGTAACAGTCTTTCTATTAAAAAGTTAATTGATATTTAAAATCTATTATACCATTAAATGGGATTTTCCCAGTTTTACAACACTCTTGTAAAAACAGCTTCGAGACTACAGATCTAACACAGGGGGAAAGCGGAGAGTAGACTGGCTCACTCTGTACGAGAGATTGAATAATACTTTGAAACTATTATCATGTATTATCATATAAGTATCAGTAGTGGCTTCAATTCAATGTCAGTTATGTAATCAGAAATACAACATTTATTGCTTTCATTAATTGACGAGTACTATTAGCCAGAATAATCATATGGCATCACATTTGATATGATATATTACAAAAGGAAATTTTCGCCTCCATGCCACCTGATTCAACCTCTGATTCTTCGAGTGTTTGTGATTGCCTATATTTTATCTTGCATTGTTAATTTATATTTGATTACTGCTAGAGTATATTAGTTCCTATCAGTGACAATGAAGGTGTAATTTTCTTACAGATATATCTTGTACAACACATATATCTCGGAAAACAAACAGAAACATTAATTTTGATTTGATACTTCAGTGGCTTGATTAGTAGTAAAAAAATATTTTTAATTATGATAAGATATTCCTATGTAATATCAAATTGTAGCTTCGAAATACAAAGCTGAGTTGATTACTCATTCTTGTACAGAATATACGACAATGTGTATGCTCTTCATATTTTGATTTCACTATACATATAATTCCTAATCTGTGTATCTGATTTTATCACGTTATTCTGTTTATGCAGTGAAATACCATTATGTCATAAATTGATTTACGGCATAGGTGACGTCATAGCGTGGCAAATAATTGTGTCAAGCCGGTGTCAAGGCTCGGGGATACAAAACAAACAACTCGTTTCATAAATACCGTATGGAATGAAAATTCATTTCAGATCCTATATTTATATCACGTTAGGGTAATTTCGCCAATAGGCACGGCATACATGTATGTGTTAAGAGAGACTTCAAGTCAGCGCAGCATTTAAATCTAAATAGAAATTATTATATAGATCACACAAACCTGTTCCTCGATTCAAAATCATCCTATAACCTAACAAATATAAACCAAGTAATTTGTTGAAAAAAGCAGCATATATAATCAGAAACGGAAAAATATACATGAGTTAGTACTCATGAGTAGTGAGAAAAACCCGCAATTGTACGAAAACCTAGATATCTCTATATTACGAAAACTCCTCTTGAAATTCTTGAAAACCGTGTAATTCATTAAGTTAGATTTGTATCTCCTGTCTGAAAGTTTCTGGATTCAGGATTTTTTGTGTCCAACATTTAGGATGAGACAGTAAATACTGTGGCCCTGTCATACATGGTTCATAATAGATTCCTCACTGGTTCGAGTTGTTCTGTCTAAATTTCTGTATTTTGCAACAAGAAGTTACCGTCATTACAGCAGTCTTGTAATCTGTGTATGGCATAAGACAACAACCAAATAATGTATATAGATATAATGTTCATGATTGCTATACAAAAATAATGTATCCCATAATCAGATAGTGGATATAGGTCTTTTATATAAAACAAATGCTTTTAAATTCCGTGGAAGAGTAGACGTGTCTCCTCGAATATCCTACACTACTTTGGTTTATCAATCGAACATGACTAAATGTCGGTGCGTTGTATCAGGCAAATGCTGTCATAAATTGAAATATTCTCACATTTCGGACTGGAAAGTCCTCATTTGTTTCCTGGAAAAGTTTTTTTTTTCTAACCCTCCGTTATCTCACCCTGTGTGCGTGGCTTAAAGCAGAAGTTGACGAACTACTTCTAAAATCTTTGTGTGAGCACCATGACCATATACTTGACCATATACACTTGGAAGTTTTGTTTAATAAGCTAACTATTACCAAACATCTTCTTTATGCTGTTTATACTTGTCAATAAAATTAACTTAAACAAGGACTCATTTTTTTGCGTAGTGTATTGCTCTGAGTCTGTCTGTAATTATTGATAATGTCTTTCTGTGACTGCCGAAAAATTATAAACGGTGAAAAGGGGGAAATATAAGAAAAAGGATCTAAACACCATGTTCCGGTATTGACAGAGAAATTTCAATCTACGTTATGGATATAGATTTCTTTGTCCCTCCCGGAACACGGTGTTAGATCCTAATACTTTTAGTAAGGCGTAAAAGGAAAAACGAATCAAATAAGTAACAGGTTTCGTATGTAATGAATTTGCTATCACTAATGTACCTGTTCAACTTATTCCGATGATTAATCGGTACCATATATCTATTGTCGATCTATTCGTTTTACAGCAATATACACGATATATGGAAAGATGGTCAAATATTTTAAAAAAAAAACCATATAATTAAATAAAGGTTTAGACCTACTTAAGTAAATATTATCGGTGAAGTAATACATAAATATACACATTTAACACACAAAGGGGACAAGAACACAAGGTCAAATTATCTTATTCACGGTGTGAAATGTTGTTTAACTGAAATTCGGGCGTCGAAAATGTACGTGAACAAGTGTCTGTATATACCTATTATGTTTAACAGACAAAGGAATTCGCAGGTAGACAGAAGGCCTGGAACCCTGCAGCTAAGAGTTTCATAAAGAAACATGCATGAAGATTTGACACGTTGTAGGGGATTGCATTGCTCTCGGATCGAGAAACTCTTTCTCACTGAAAAACATATCTATTTATAATTTATATTTATATTAGTGAAAATTGCTATCGATTTATGTATGAAAAATTTATGTTCTTTACAACAGATTAACATATCTGCCTTTTAAGAAAAGAACTTCCAAATATGAGTTAGACAATTGCCTACAGATTCCCTTGTCGATATTGAATCCGGAACCCTCGAAAATTAAAGACACTTGTTTGCAAGGACATTATGAAGAAATCGTGGTATGATGTTAATCTGGATATTTTATAGACAAATGATTCTTCGCGTTGCCGACATTTCTGTGGTGGGGAAAAGCAGTTTTGTTTTCTATTTATCTGAGAAGACGGGATAAACTGGGTAAGTGAATTCAACGTTTTCCTTGTATACCACTTCCATCACATGTTTGAAAGTCAGAAATTTAAATAAGATATATAATTTCAACATGTATATGACAGATTCAGTTATTGAATTATAAATGCTATTCTAAAAGACGAAATGATAAACTTATTCAGATGATAAAACTCAATCGTCCTTATTTTTAAATAGATAGTTGGTTATTGACATATGAAATACAGTACGGTAGTGACATTTTGACAACATTTTTACATTCGGTAATTTTATGACTAAATCATGGTACATAATCAGAAACTTGTAAATTATTCTTTATTAATTATATGATCTTACATATCGTGACAGTTTGGTTATGCATAGCAGATTAAGTCTGTAAAGCTGGTGGAAAGAAAAAAGGGGAGTTACTGGCTCAGTTATGTGGCAGAAGTCACCATAGAGCTATACAATACATGAATATAAATAATATACTAGAACATAATTGAATGGTATATATGTTCTATATTTATTATAACCACTAGGCCGGTGTCACTGCTGGTGGACTGATAGTCCCCGAGGGCATCATAAGTCTAGTTTTCAGTGCTTTTGTACTGACATTAAATATATATACTTCAAATTTTCAGTCATCAAATTAAGTAAATCACTCTAAAACTAAGGAGTATCTCCCTCATGCATAGCTCTGTCCTTAGATAGATTATTTGGATCACTTTTCGGTCAGTTTGGCTTCAACACTGCTCTTCATATTTTCATATATTTGAGAATTCCAATAATTCGGCCACGAGCATCACTGAAGAGACATAACTTGTCGAAATGCGCATATGGTGCACACAATTAAATGGTATATATGTTCTATATTTAATATAACACATTACAAAAATATTTGATTGTAGTCCAATTACGATACCGACTTAGGACGGTCATTTAATTTGACAAAAGCCAAACAAATGGTGTGGTTAACCGGTTTACGGGCCCACCTTCCCACTCACCGTAACAGCAGAACAATTAAAGGACGTACATTTAAACATTTATAAATAATCCTCCACGTAAAGAACAAGGGTCAACAGGTATCGCATATTGAGAGGTCATAAAAATATAAACACATAATGGTATAAAAATATATGCGACATCAACATGATAAACCGTGCTTTGCCAGTCTGAAATCGAGCTAAGACCCTAGATCTGTAGGAGTCCCGACTAACAGTCAGAGGGGACGAGGTTCAGGACCATGTCTCCTCTGAAAGAGGTTTGGACAAAGCCCGTCATATAGTCCCCACCGCCCTGTTAGTCAGCGTGCAACGATCAAGTAAAAGTCTGCATAAGGCTGTAGAGAGGCCAAATACAAGACCTATAGTCTTTTTGATGATCTCAATATCATATTGTCTATTTAGAAGACGTTTGACTATTTTATTACATGATAAAATAACGTTATCGGAGCCTTTTACTTTCCTTAGTTTATATAGGAGATCACCGTAAAAAAGAAATATTTCCAAATTTAGATAGAAGTTCTGAATAAGATCTGAAGAATTTGCCGAATGTTTTTCTTAGCTTGTGATATCTGTAACCCTGAGATAAAAGTTTAGTAGTAATTTGTAAATTTCGTTTATGAAAGTCGAAAACATCGGTGCAGCCTCTGACAAATCGAACTAATTGAGATATATAGATACCATATGATGGTAGTCGAGGGACATCGCCATCCAAGTAAGGGAAATTTACAATAGGAAATTCAAAATCCTCACGTTTATCATAAATATTAGTATATATAAGGTGGTTGATAATTTTGATGTTTAAATCCAAGAAAGGTGTAGATTTATCTCAAGTATTAGCTTTATTCAATGTGAGCTCTGGTGGATATATTAGATATAGAAAATATATACATTTTAATTTATATTTCTGATATAAATTGTTGGAATTCAGGGTTGTCGATAACTAAAATGTCATCCAGATATCTGCAAGTATTATTAAATTTGTCAATGAGGTCGAAACGTTTTGATTTTTGAATAGAAACCATAAAATCCCTCTCATAACAATAAAGAAATAAATCTGCTATCAGAGGCGCGCAGTTAGTACCCATAGGAATCCCAACTATTTGTTGATATATCTTGCCATCAAATTGCACAAAAATATTATTCATAAGAAAATCTAGTGCTTTACATAATTCCTTGCAAGTCCAGTATTTATAGGAAGTATATTGTTTGTTGGAAAAGAATCCAGAGTTATTGAGAGTAGATATGTACGTTTTAGATTCTCTGTGAAAACACCATTGTATAAGAGAAAAAAAACATAATTTTTAGGAATTATATTTAGTAAAAAAAAAAAAAAAAAAATTCAACACATGTGTTTGAAACTACTCTTACAAGGATATATTGATAAACGTTTGACATTGTCACTGCGGCAGTTCTCTGGTCCTTATAGGGATCTAGTGCAATGTCATATTCTTTTTTTCAAAAATGTTAACCGATATTTTGGGACTCTACCATACAAACTAATCATCTTAACTTTTTGACTATAATATATATATATATATATATATATATATATATATATATATATATATATATATATATATATATATATATATATATATATATATATATATATATATATATATATATCGTCGGAGGGCTTTTGCAAAAGGGGGGGTTGCATGCAAGCAGGGGTCGCTTACTCCTCCCGGGCACCTGCTCTCCCCTCGATTTTATTGGAGTTCGCATTTGTCTGAATATGACGATATTGTTCTTTAATTCCATGGACTATGAGATATGGTTTACCATTCGGTATTTCTATGTTTTTTTTAACATTACATATGTGCATGATGCCTGTTAGTGTTGGACAAGGACGGTTGCGGATGACAGTTAAATCTTAAGTATTTTTGTACCGACACTGAATCTATACATACATGCACATGCATGCCAACTGAGTACTCGAACTCAAAGAACAGGCATTCCTTATTTTAAGATGTATTATTGAGACTGTCAAAAACGTAAATGATCTAGCGGTACTATGAGTAAGATATTTCCTTTGTATACATAGCCAAGGTTTGATACTGTATCGGCGCGGCGTCAGGTTTCATTAGTGGGAATTCAATGTATCTGTTTAGGACAATTGTTGTGTCGTCATTAACGGCAAAATGTAACGTTAATCCATGACGTCACGGTTTCTTTTTCCCATTAGGAACTGCTCACTCTAAGTTTATACTCTTACCGACGTAGTTTACACAAGAGCAAGGACATAGGTCAAAACGTAACTTAATTCTACTGTACAAAGTTTTATAATTTCAATAATAAATCTATAAACAACCATCAAACCCAACAAACAAGCACTAGAAGGTTTTATTCTCAGATTTAAAATCAGTCAGAATAAAGACACTTTCCTTCCCCTCAAAGCTCCAGTTTATAAGAAGATAGGCATGTTTAGGTGCGGTATCATTTTTACATAGCTGCTGCCATAAAATTTTCACCAACGCCGTCGAAAATCCTTTGTAAGTATGTTAAAATTATTTCTATTTTTTGAAATGAAAAACAATTCTTCGTGTTACCGGACAGAAGCTTGCACATCGCAATTTTCTATAGGTTTCACCTATGATATATTTTATTCGTTTTTGCCGTTGTAAAAAATAAGGATCAGAATTGAAACACTGGATACATGTAAAGATGAAAGAGATGATCAAGTGAAATTACATTTTGGTGAAGCAGAGAGAGTAAAAAGGTACCATGAATATGATTCCGCTTATGAACTTGTTAGAAGTGTTATGAAAATGTGTTTTTGCATTTCAGATGCTATAAAGCTGTGAAATCATGTTTTATTTATTTATTTGTTAAGAATGATTAGTTCATTTCTCAAAAAAAAAAAAAAAAAAGTCATGGGACATACAATGTTTTTCAACAAACTGAATACACCTGATTGATCTGAAAAGGTGTTTTAAGACCTGCTCGAAGTTCTGCAGTATAAGAAATGATACCGAGATATACATTATTTTACTATTCATAGGCTACTTATTTTGTTTATTGTCTATCCGTAATGTATAAATAAAACCTGAAGCAAATACTACAAACACTGCTAACGGCAGTGTACAAATAGTCTTCATTCGTATTGAGAAGAAATATATCTTTTGTTCTTTACAAAGGCTATTTACTGTATTTACCTCCCCTCCCCCCTCCCCTCTTTTCTTTTTTTTTTTAATAAATCTCTTTTCAATTTTTTTTTTCACTTTTCACAGTGAGACCGTGCGAATGTTATGATAACAAATGCATTAATCTGCCATGACAAGTGACCGTGTAATGTGCTAGCTGTAGAATTCAATTCCTATAATTGTATATAATTAGAAGTCAACTTTTAACTCTGCTCTCTTCAAATCCTTTGAATAAGTAATATAAAAAAGTCCGCTTTATACGATACCGAGATGAAGATTCCTTCGTCGCTTTGGTAAAATAATGTGTCGTCACCAAGAGTTAAATCTTTATACAAAATGAATAACTTATTTTGCTTGATATTCCTGAATTTATCAAAAGCTTTGGCTTTCTTATTCTCTTTAATAGTTACCAATATACTGTACGCGTACTCCTTATAGAGTGACGACCCTTTAAATTGTTTTACGGTTTGTCAAAATGTAGTCACATAGAAAGATGCAGCACAGATTCCGTTAAGATGCTAAAATATGAGGTTTGGTTGATTGATTTATTTAAAAAAAAAACGTATTCGTAATTTTCCATACTCCGGTACTTTTCTTTGCACTTGTGTGACATCGACATATATATCTGTCCCGCTTATGTCTGACACGGGCCTTTGTACACCAGGTCACCGATAAGAGGAATTCGATTAATATGTACCGCGGTTATGATACGTTCATTGAGTGGAGTATAAACTTTGCTACTTGTCACAAATATGAATCACAACAACGTGACAGATATAAACATATAATACTTTGTAACTAGGTCAATAACCTTGTGATGCTGTTTAATTTTCTACACTTTGGACTTTCTAAGTGAGAGAGAAAGTGAATAAAGGACCGTTATGATGAAGTGCTCTTACAAGCTAGTGTCGTGAAAATACAGCCATTTTAAAGAAAAACAGAGATTGCGTATGGATATACTTAGATAGCTTACCCTGATTAGTGTAGTACATGATTGTTGGGATATTTGGATTGTCCCTTGTGTAAAAAGATGGAATCTCCGGATAATGCCGGAGCATGTATAGTGACATCAAAATGGGATATTTTTTGCATAGCGGTTATGATGTGCGGCTTCTCTGTTTTCTTGTATTTCTATCTTGATGCGAGAGTACCAGAACCGATTCCAGAGAAACTGAAGGTCAAAATTATGGACGCCATGATGAAAACGTATGGACATACCGTAAGTAAAGAGCCATAGATAAAGTCGTATAATGTCTTCGTTATAGTATTTGATTTATCGTATGGAAAAAAAATTTATATTTACTATCCATATGAGTAAATATGTGAGATACCGAAGCATAGTATATAGGTAATGATTATTTTAATTGTAAATTTTAATTTGCATATCAAAACCTACATGTCAGTTCGGATGGGAACATAAAATTAAGAAGGTTCATTTAGTTTCGTTACAGGCAAACGTGGATACAATGACAAAAATGAGAACGATTTGAGCACCCAAAAACTACTTCTTATTATCTGTTCTGAAGATTATCAATAAAAATATCAATAATTTTATTGTTTTTAATTAAATAGTTACATTTTTATTTCGGTGTGATATATTCACCTATATTTATCTCAACGTCATGAACTGTATAGGTATGTGAATGTCGATATGTTATATTATTTACAGATAAACGCATTGACGTACTTTGGGTTCACGACACATTTCTCCGACTTTGACCGCAGGGTGGCTGATTGGTTCATTCTAACCATGGTGACTGGTAAACCATGGGGAATGGGATATGATTCTCGATTAAAGGTATACCGTAATGAATGTCGAAAATAAAATAATGAAATCTAACATAGCGTTGGATAAACTCTCCTATTAGATTTGAACTTAAAACGGGCCACTTCGAAGACTTACTATATATATGTCCCATACAATTCCTTGGTGAATATCCGAGACATTATTGTGTTGCCGTTTCCTAAATGTATTGCTCATAAATTTTTTGCCACGTCATGACCGATTGCATAGTTTGCTTTTGGACTCAAACAAAAATCAGTGAATATGCTAAATCTATTTTCAGAAATGTGAATCTCCATTTTAAAAAATGTAATCTAATTCAGAACCCAAGTAACGAGAAATTTTCACATACGGTTATATAACTCTATAATATCTCATCTCTATGAAACAGTTGAACAGAAATATTTTACTATATATATATATATTTTTTCATAAGGCAGCAATAGAGTGCCAACGTTGAAACCATTTGAAGTTGGTAACAAAATACACCCCCCCCCCCTTTCTCCTCCCGGCAAATCATACACACATAACCATTATGCACATGCAATAGGAAAGTTGACCGAGTGGATAAATTCATATCATTTTAATGTATTTTATCTGAAGATATTTTCATACCGTGTCCATAAAACCCAATTAGACTGCAGATAGCATCGTTCGCCCTATAGTATTCAGAAGATTTCAACAGGCATTAAAGTTAGCATACATTGCATCATACAGACTTGCATTGTGAATAGACATGCATTTAATGACTTGTAATACTCTTGTGGAATAATCTTAAAATGTGCTTCATGTTATCCATATTGAAATATCGTGTTGCAGATAGAAGATACTAAGCTGAGAGGAGTCCGTGTGAAGATCTATCAACCTATTCAAGAACTTGATAAGAAATATCGCCCAGTGCTTATATATCTGCATGGAGGTGGATGGAGTCTTTTGTCTGTTGGTATGTCTTTATGTCAATTATGTATATGAGAAATCGTTACCTTCATAAATATTCAACTTCGATCTTCACACTGGGTAGTTTATCTTTACACTAGAGCATGTCACTTTTTCTGGAAGCATCCAGTGGACAAGGACAGAAATACAAAAGTAACTGATAGAATATAACTGCGACACTCAATTTAATACACTGCAGCCATCATTCACTGATCCTGGAAATCAGAGTTTAATCATGGCATTAGAGGAATTAAGCTTCTTCAGTTTGTCTAATCAACTTGTGGTAAAACAAACTTTGAGAAAAAAATTCCCTAGTCGAACAATTCCTGTCTTAAGCTGCCGTTATTGGTTTGAAAATAAGAAAACGAAGAAGTACCGAAGGGTAAACCATATTTCATAGTCCATGGAATAAAGGGGACAATATCGTGTTTAGTGTCATATTCAGACAAATGCGAACCCCAATAAAATCGAAGTGATACCAGGTGCCCGGCATGAGTAAGCGTCCCCTGGTTGCATGCAACACCCGTGGCATACATAATACATAAATATACACGCATGAAAAAGGGTTAAGAGATACGGTACTTCCAATTCGTAGGCTACATACTTTATTTTCGAAAATAATTAATATTATAGGATACTTGTTAACTTGCGGGTTTTTATAGTTTCATGAATGAATCTCTTTAATACTGACCTATAGAATGTCTGTATACAATAAGGCTTTGGTGGCAAAACATCGCTGTCTGAGGAATACCAGTAAAACTTTGAATATATTTCTTTTCAACTATTTATTGTTTCTTCATAAATACAATAAATATCATAAATACATTTCAAGAAAAGTGTTGAAAGATTTTGGCCCGTTTAAATACTATTTGATTGAACGATCCATTGAATTTTGATTTTTCATTGATTTTTAGATTCATATGATCCATTGATGAGAAAAATATGTATAGAAAGCGGTATAGTCATCATTTCAGTCAAGTAAGTATAACTATTATTTTGTTTTTACAACGCTCAGTATGAAGACTTTAGTGCCATAATAATGTCATTTCTGTTAAACAGCAGGCGGTACGACTTTGATATTCCACATTTGTGTATCTAGTGACACTAACGTTTTGTTGATATCAAGACATCTGAACTTTACTCCCACAGGCCTTCTAATTTCATGGGTATGTCTATTCTGAATGTGTAAGTTTAAGGCAAATAACTTGCATATGCATTGTCATAAATATAGAACATATATACCTTTTAATTGTGTGCACCAGATGCACATTTCGAAAACTTGTGCCTCTTCAGTGGTGCTCGTAGCCGAATGATTCTCAAAATATATATAGATATTACAAGTGTTGAAAACAGAATGACCGAAAAAGTGAACCAAAGAATCAATCTAAGAACAGAGCTATGCATGAGGGAGATAGTCCTTAGTTTACGAGTAATTTACAAAATGTGATGACTGATCATTTTATGGATATATTTCATATCAATACAAAAGCATTGAAAAGTAGACCGTCAGTACAAGAGTACTGAATACTAGACTTATGATGCCCTCGAGTACTTTCCGTCCACCAGCACTGACAGCGGCCTAGTGGTTACAATAAATATAGAACATGTATACCATTTAGTTTTGTGCACTAGATGCGCATTTCAAAAAAATATGTCTCTTTTCTTTTCTCTACAGTGATGCTCTATAACCCAGTCTTGTTTGAGCGAAATAAAACTAGACATTATGTAGATTATGTACACTAATGAAGAAGGCCTATCACAGGCCTAAGCTAATATTGATAAACGGAAACAAGGTTATCTTGAACCTGCTTATCTCGAGAAATACTGGGAATGTTGTGATGAAATACACTAACGATGCAGATTGATTATATATGTATAGACTGATGCAAATTTCCATGCTTCGTTTTACTTTGCTCAGACTTCCAACTGGAATACGACGCATATACGTTATTGGCCTTAACATTAAGAATCCAGGTGATGAGAGTTCCTATGCCTTTACCTTTAATTTGACCTACTACCCAAAGACATTGCCATCCGGGGACATTAGTATTCATGGACATTCTTGTTCTTATATGTAAATTTGTATATATCTGATAAAATATCATGATTTATGCAGTTTTTGACAGAATGTGATTATGTTTATATTTGCATTTTGAAGAAAACACCTTTGCTCTCCTCTTCTTTTCTGTATGTGTTTTAGGTCTTGGTTTTGTGTGTGTGTTTCCTTTTGTGCATCAGAGGAGACAAGGTCCTGATCCTCGTCCCTTCTGACTGCAAGTCGGGACCTCTATTGATCAAGGATCTAAGATCGCGTACAGACGGGCAGAGCACGGTTTACTTACGCCTTAAATATTCTTGATAGCAGCATATTATTTTATTAACGCTTTGTGTGTAAAACTATGGCCTCTCGTCTTGAGAAACCTGTTGATCCTTGTCATCTATATGGAGGATCATTTATGAATTTTTAAATGTTTGTCCTTTGATTGTGCTGCTTTTGTGGTGAGTAGGCAGGTGGGCGCCCGTAAACCGGTTAACCACACCAATTGAGTGACGTGTATTACTTAAATGACCGTTCTAAGTCGGTAACGTAACCGTAGCACAATCGAATATTTTTATGACGTCGTTTTTCCGTGTATATTTTACTATCATCATGTTTTGTGTGCATGTCCTTTGTGATCTCTGCCTCGTGATTTGATTAAAAGCAAGTTGCTGTCTCTTATACAGTGGTGTTTTTACAGAGAATCTAAAACTTACATATATACTTCCAATAACTGCGGATTCTTTTCGAACAAACAATATACTTCATATAAATACTGGCATTGCAAGGAATCATGTAAAGAACTAGATGTTCTCATGAATAATATTTTTGTGCAATTTGATGGCAAGATATATCAACAAGTAGTTGGGATTCCTATGGGTTCTAACTGCGCGCCTCTGATAGCAGATTTATTTCTTTATTGTTATGAGAGGGATTTTATGGTTTCTATTCAAAAATCAAAACGTTTCGACGTCATTGACAAATTTAATAATACTTGCAGATATCTGGATGACATTTTGGTTATCGACAACCCTGAATTCGAATAATTTATATCAGAAATATATTCACCAGAGCTCAAATTGAATAAAGCTAATACTTGAGATAAATCTACACCTTTCTTAGATAGATTTGAACATCAAAATTATCAACCACCTAATATATACTAATATTTATGATAAACGAGAGGATTTTGGATTTCCTATTGTAAATTTTCCTTACTTGGATGGCGATGTCCATCGACTCCCATCATATGGTATCTATATATCTCAATTAGTTCGATTTGTCAGAGGCTGCACCGATGTTTTGGAATTTCATAAACGAAATTTACAAATTACTGTTAAACTTTAAACTCAGGGTTACAGATATTACAAGCTTAGAAATACATTCGGGAAATTCTTTAGATCTTATTCAGAACCTCTATCTAACTTTGGAAATATTTCTTTTCAACACTATGTATCCAACGGAATTTCCCATCCCATTTTTACGGTGATCTCATATATAAACTAAGGAAAATAAAAGGCTCCGATAACGTTATTTTATCATGTAATAAATTAGTCAAACGTCTTCTAAATTGACAATATGACATTGAGATCTTCAGAAAGACTATAGGTCTTGTATTTGGCCCCTCTACAGCCTTATACAGTCTTTTACTTGAACGTTGCACGCTGACTAACAGGACGGTGGGGACTATATGACGGGCCTTGTCCAAACTTCTTTCAGAGGAGACATGGTCCTGAACCTCGTCCCCTCTGACTGTTAGTCGGGACTCCTATAGATCTAGGGTCTTAGCACGCTTTCAGACTGGCAAAGCACGGTTTATCATGATGATGTCGCATATATTTTTATATCATTATGTGTTTTACAATACCTTACGTGTTTATATTTTTATGACCTCTCAATATGCGATACCTGTTGACCCTTGTTCTTTACATGGAGGATTATTTTTAAATTTTTTAATATACTTCCTTTGATTGTTCTGCTGTTACGGTGAGTGGGAAGGTGGGCCCGTAAACCGGTTAACCACACCATTTGTTTGGCTTTTGTCAAATTAAATGACCGTCCTAAGTCGGTGTCGTAATTACACTAAAATCAAATATTTTTGTAATGTGTTATATGTGCTAGTATATTGTTTATATTGATGTATTGTATAGCTCCATGGTGACTTCTGCTACATAACTGAGCCAGTAACTCCTCTTTTTTCTTTGCCATTCAGCTTTGTCAGATGTCTTCTGTTTTCTCTATATATTGAAAGTTCAGTTCCAATTATTTTGTCTTTTAGATAATTATGATTAAGTTGGTGGTAAACACTATAACGAGAGCACTTACACCCCCTTCCACTTGTTTTCTTTTGTGCACCAGGTGTTCAGTTCCTCTTACTTTGTCATTTGCATGATGTTCATAGCCAATAATGATAATGAAATCATTCAGCATTATTGATAGATCTCTTATCTGACTTTTATGGTTTTCTCATTGAATAGTGATTAATTCAAAATTTTCATTTTCAGTTATAGGTTAAGCCCACAATTTCCCTTCCCGACACCGCTTAAGGACTGCGTGGACGTTTTCCAATACGTGTTCGAAAATTATGAGGAACTTGGCATCGATCCAGGGCGTATTGCTTTAGGCGGAGACAGTGCTGGTGGAAATATGGCAGCTGCAATAACATTACAACACAAACAAAAAATTGCTATGCAACTTCTCCTCGTTCCATCATTGCAATTTTCTAACTGGATGTCAACATCCATGATTGAGAATACCCGTTATTTGAACCGCAGTATTAACAATCCAGATTCGATGGTTTTTGTATTGAATTATCTTGGTGTTGACCCATGTTATAAAGATGCTTTTCTGAATAATAATCACACAACAGCTGATTTCAAACAGTCAATGCACGGTGATTTCGTAGATCAAAATATGTGGTTACCAAGGAAATACGTACGTGATGAACATCTAAAATATAATATGGGACCGCAGTACAACCAGGGCAATGAAGAGTTATTTGAGTCGATAAAAGATAAACTTGTTGATCCGAGAGTAGCACCGATGCTTGCGGACGATAAGGCGTTGTCAAACCTTCCCTTTACATACATAATGACATGTGGTTATGATTTCATTCGTGACGATGGAATAATGTTTTATGAAAGACTTTCACAGCTTGGTGAAGATGTGCATCTTGCTCATTTTGAGGACGGTTTTCATAATGCATTATTTTTTCCACATGGTCCGTTACGAATGGGCGTCGCTGTCAGAATTGTAGAAGATATAATTGCAACTTTGAAATCTCAGCTTGTTTCAATCTAGACACGGCGTGTACAGCCATTAAATACCGATCTACTTACATTTGCGCCATTTTTCGTCTTAGAATTGTTGGAATATCTCCTTACGATTGCAATATTATGCACCTTGATTTCTTATAGAAAGTAGATGTATTTGTGCGGTAAACCATAGAGAAAACAGAATGAATTTCCCATCTTTTACCACTAAATATCAACGTCCATTTTCTTCTCCGACCTATCTTTTTTTTCTTTCTGTTTTAGGAAAGAATTGTTATTTTGAAGGGTAGATTGTATAGGTATCTTCAATTTGTCCCATCAATGGTTCTTCTTTGTCTCTGTCATTTTAATTTATTTTTGTTTGTGAAGGATAGAAGGCATAGGTATCATCTTGTCTCGAGAAACCTGTTAATCCTTGTTCTCTATCTGGAGGATAATTTGTAAATTTTTACATTGTCCTTTGATTGAGCTGCTTTTGCGGTGATTGGGAAGAAAGGCACCCATAAACCGGTAAACACACCAGCTGAGTGACGTTTGATAATTTTATTTACAACTAAGTCAGTGTCGTAACTGCAATACAGTCGAATATTTTTGTGATGTATTTTGTGTTTATTTAACAATAATGATATTTTATGTGAATGTCCTTAGCGATCTGTGTCATACAGCCTGGTCAGATGTTTTCAGTCTTCTCTCTGAAGTCATCTACTAGAAACTCATATTTTAATTGGAAGGAAAGCACAGAATATGTATTGATAGAATTTTAAAGTGGCTTTAAAAAAGACAGAATTGTTGACAGATACATGTACAAAACTAACCTGTTATTAGAATGTTTAGCCTTAAATGTCATGGTGACTAGGGCATGTGATATTTACTCCTTTACACTGGTTTCGTCTGTAATCCATGGCTACCGCCTCCCACAGTTCATATTATACTGGTGATAGTTTGACTTTTGACCTTTTTTTCTCTTATAATACGGCTATACAGCATGAAACATTTCTATGGGGATTGAACTGGCCTGTTACAGGCGTCAAATAATGTTACGTATAACGTTATATGTAAGTACAAATCTCATCTGTAAATTTTATTTGAATAGTTCAATATATGAAGTTTGCTTTACATTCATGGTAGTTGATTTCATTGAAATTCAAAATGATATTATATTTCATTGTACATTCCATTATATTTATTCTGAAGAACTGTTAATTCAATAAAATATGTTGTTTTTCTTGATTTTTCATTACATGTTATCTGGTGTAAAAAGAAATATATATGCAATTGATGCTATTAACAATAACGACAGATAATGGGGTAGAAATTTCTTTTATGTAACACACAATATTAAGTATGACAGTGGTATATCGCACTGCAATGAAGCATTATCACCGTTGTACTGACCGGCCTCATCTGCCGAGATCTCATTAGATTATGAGCTTGTAACTCATAGTCACATGTGTCAGTAACCATGGAAATAATTACTATATTTTATTTTTATCGTAATCGCAGCACAATCGAATATTTTTGTGATGTCGATTTTCCGTGCATATTCTACCATTATGATTTGTGGTGTGCAGGTCCTTGGTGACTTGTGTTATACATCTTTGTAAGGTGTCTTCTGTTTTCTCTTTCTTTCATTCTTGTGTTTAAAAAGGCATACAGATGGGTGCAGTCTTAACGTAACATGCATGTTAACGCGAAAAGCGGTCACGAGGACTGCTTTAACACACGTGCTAGGACTGTTCGACCGGACGTGCGTGCGCTTCTTGTGTTAACACGGGAGGGAATTCGGTCCAGTCGCGCGTTCACATGCCTACATTTGTAATTTTCTATGTAGTGGTCCGGATGGAGGAAAGAAAAGAGATCTAATTATATTACCGCAAATATCGCCATATATACGTGTATTAAATGTAATGTTAAAATGACATCTCGCATTAAGGGTTTCATATGTAATATGATAATGGAAATTACCGCGTAGACATGCACTAAGTTATTTATGAAAAATTTCCTCAGTTTATACTATAAAGAATCTAGAATAATTACATTCTAATTCTATTTTATTTATTTATTTTTAAATAATTAAATTATGTATTTTATTTACTATTTGTTTACTTATAATTTATTATGTATTTATTCTTATGTATGTATTTAATATGGTTTTTTTTTAAATTTAGGTATTTTTCATAACATATGAATACCATGATTATCATCACCATTATAATCATTTTTATCAATTTTATTATTATTATTAATATCATTATTATTATCATTATAATTATTATCCTAACATAAGAAGAAACGTCATAGTATTCAATGTTCGGTACTCAATGTTTTTAAAATTCATCCCTTAACTCGTAAGCGTTTCATTTAATTCTAAATATTTACCTACATGCACACAGTAATATGTTTCTATATTTAAATATACAATGTATATATCGATTCTACTTCAAATCTTTATCTACGTATATTTTAATGTAAGTTTTATGTTGTAAGCAAGCGAACGTGGCTGTCAAGCACGTTCACGCGGCAGCCAATTGCGTGAACGCGGCAGTCAAGCGCGTTAACACGGTTTCGAAATTAAGTTAAGAAAATCTGTGTTAATGCAAACGCGTGTGCTCAGCACACGAGGAAAGCAAACTACATGTTAACGCGACGTTAAAATAATGTTTTGTTAGGACTGCAGCTCACTGTACTGGTAATAAATCCTCTGATTCAGACAAATATCTCGGTCAGTGTAATATTACACACAGACACCCACACATTACCTAATGTAATCGCGATGCTTTATTGAACATTTTATACTCCATTTGATTTATGTTTACTTGTTGATTATGACAAGCATATCACTAGTGTTTTGTGTAGAATGAATAACTTATTTGTGTGTCTTCAATAATTATATCCTCCCATTCATGGTACACATAATATTTTTGAAAAAACTAGATATTTGTCCACATGGGGAAGAAACATGATATAAGTTTTCATGACATTACACGTATAGGGTATCTTTCCTTCGTTGATAGATAGATAGATAGATTATTGTTTTACGTCGCACTGGGAATATTCCACCCATATGGCGACGGTCTTCATTGATAAAATATGCAAGATTTACACTGAATAAATATAAACAGACTACGTGATGTTCGATACAAATTTCACTGGCAAAAGTCAACACCCTGTTGTTCGTGATGTCAAACTCGTTCACATGTCAAGTAGCATTATCTGGTATGCTATCTATGTAAACATGAATATCATTATCATTTATGAACTAGTATTAGACTTTATACTGGTTATTGCTATAGATTATTTGACAACGGGCTCACATGGCAGTCGACCGGTCATATCCAGGGGATATTTACTTTTCCATGTCATCTATTTTCATCGATAATTATGCTGAGGTATTACGCATTTTCTGAAATTAGTATTTATGGTCCTGGATGTTTTCACATTTACCACTTTACACCTGCAACAAATACCCAGAACATACAGACATTGCCAACAAAACTAATTCAATATATGGAATGAATGTAGATAATATATATTATAACCGTAACAGCAGGGGTATATTAATGATTTAAGGTTATATCCTACTTATTTCTTATTCAGTTTTGAGATATATTTGCTTCAAAAGTAACACATTTTTTCTTCTTATGGTTTATTATGGTGACTCGTAGTGACGTCTGATGTGGTTATCGAATGAAAATCTGAAGTTTTTTCAACTTCCTTGATTGACTGATTCAAACATTTTTCATTGCCATGTAAAAGTAAAAACAAACATTACTCATTATTTTGTTCCGTGGAGAATAATTCCTTTTCATATCTGAAATAAAGTATATTGGATATATAATCCCTTGAATGAAGCAAAGTAATTGAAACCTTTCCTGTAAAAAGACGGAAAAATCTGTATTTGCACTATTCCTGGCAAACTTGGAGCTATATTTACTAAATTAGAGTTATCTTTCTTGTCATCAACTGCACTTGACAAGAGGAACTCTTTAGTACAGAGATGTAAAAGTTTTGCAAGCCAGATATGTCCTTTAAAGTTTATTTCCTTTATTGTCACACAAATATTCAATTTTCATTATGGCGCGTGTTAAGAAGTTCCCTTTGCAGCCGTTGTAATGGTTGTTTTTCATAGTAGTCCTGAAAAGAAGACTTTTATTCTTGAGGTGTTCCTAAATATTTATTTTTATTTTTTTTTTATTTATTTTTTTTTTTTTTTGGCCAAAATTAGTATTTTAGGTACATAACACCAGCTATATTCATATTTATCTATTTACAGTAAATACATTCTAACTTTTATTTATTGAAAATATCTCTCACAGATCATGGAGTTATCATCATATTTCTTGCTTACTTCCACCGATTACATATAATTCTTTCAGGTATTTATCCTACACACGCTCTGTACAAGTAGCGATATAGCAGTTAGGTTATGTATGGTTCTGTAAATCGGTTATCAGTCCGGTAGAAAAGGTTCGAAACCGCTGATATTTATCTCCATCGTTTTATGAAGTTTCATCCTTTTTTATGATGTATTTACCTCAAATGTTAATGAGTTTTACTCCTGCTCACAATTATTGTTATATAGTTTTAATGTTTCTCCCTGTTTATATGTTCTTGTGGAGAGTGGGAAAATTTATCTTGTACAATTTGTCTATTCAATTGACTGTGTGTTACCGCAACTACAATATAGGATAAGGATTGTTCAATATGTCTTTATTTTAACTTTTGGCATGCTTGTCGGTTATAGTATATGTTCAAGAAAGTCATTCATCGAGACAGACTATAGCATTAACATTAAGTATTCGATGGTAACGAACACAGTAGCCAGGACATTAGGTTATTAAAGTTAACAAATGTGTTGGAATATTTATCTACACGTCGATATTATAAATCTTCTGATAAATTTCGTATGTTTTAACCTGACTCCGGGTAGTCATAGGACACGGGTTCCTTGGTAACTGATATATGTAATGAAGTAATCATCTAGATTTACGTATAATTTGAATCCATCAATATTTATATAGAATACTGTACTGCGCAAACCTAAAATCACAAATTTGCATTTTAATAAAGGGGAACACAACTAGGAAACTGATGTGCTGAATTGCAGCGCATAATGGATTCAAACCAACCGGTGCATTCCGTATATGTTTAAGGGACTATGTGTATGTGTGTAGATCTTTATAATATGTTTAAATTGAAATAAATGTATATGTGACAGCGCATGCCCCCTTCCCCCTCTTTTCTTAAGAAACAAAACGAAACAAAAGCTTGTTACAAACAATGGATCAAATATTCTCTGTTTTGATTCTTAATAGTTCATTTAATTATATCAAGCGATATACCAAAAAGGGGTCACCATGTATGTAAGCAACACATTTCCAAATATGGACGCAGCAGTATTTCAAAAGGAAATCTGTAGTTTGACTGAGGGAAGAAGACGATTATCATCAGGATGTTTTATTAGAAAATACATCAACATTACATCGAGACAAATCCAGTAAGTTTGAATTAAGTTTATTTTGTCAATGTAATTGCAGTACTAAGAACTAATAATGTCTCATGCATGGGGATGTAGAATGCGACCAGGTGTGTGCAAAGACTTTCTGTAAAACAGAGAACAGGGATTAATACATACGTTCAAATAACGAAGCAGACTGTGTTTATGAAGTGGTGCATATAGGCAAATAATACTGTTTAAATATTTAAAATAGAGGAGATAACAGAAGACATCGGACAAAACTGTACAATGTGGCTTGAAATGACCATCCACATCAACACATATCGGCCTTACTATCCAAGATTTGTTAAATGCTTTGAATGTATTTTAAATTTTAGGTGAATCACCCTCATGCAAGACCCTGTCCTCAGATTGGTTTTGGCTTGTACTTGCTCAAGTCCCTTTACTATAATTACAATATTTTTGTTTTATTTTATTCAATAGAAAAGTATCACTAGAGAGCACGAGTAACCCATTAAATACAGATCCTCTCTATTTTATATCTGGAAAACTGAAGAAAAAAAAATACAGGAATCTGAGCAAGTTCAGTTATGGCTCCATGCTCTGCACATACATGGCAACCTTTCTCAGACAGATGCCCTCTCTCCTTTCTTTAATCTTTAACGTGTAAAATGAGGGTAAGATTTTCATCTTGTGATCAATGCGCTCAAATGTTTAGAGAACAATTGATTTCGAATTTGAACAGTATATCAAAAAGTCTTGTCATTATTTAGATTGCGAGCCGTGTACTACATGTACTGGTATTGTAGCGATATACAGCCGTCTTGAACAATTAGATTTTAAGAATAGGTTTAATATAAACTAGTGCGAACATATTACTAATAATAAAGTGAGGATAATATGGCTTTATGTAAAAATGAAAGAAACGTTCTTATATATACTTGTATGATAGAAATTTTGGTCTTATCCAGGTATTGCCAAGCAAATCGTAAATTATACAACGTAATTAAACATTTTTGTGTGCTACTGTGTTTCAGCTGTGACTGGAAAATAAAATGTGCGCAACCGGCCACTTCCCTAAAACAAAATACAACCTTTAAGCAGTAGTACTTACGAACTTACACCACTTGGCAAGATATAAGCATTAACAAAAATTAAGGGTCCAACAAAAAATCATCTTTTTCATAAGTTAGAGACAAGCGGATATCGCTGTTCCACAATACTTCCCGTCTAAGACGCATCCATTGTACAAATAACTGTTTTAAGATTGTAACAAAACACAAATCTGTTGTTATTTATTATTTAAAGGGGGCTTAATGTATTAAAGATTATAAGGAAGAAAGGGGGGACGCATACGGAGATGTGCGAGATATATTTATTTTAGTTTGTTTAAATGGAAAATAGGATCTGTGATATTTATTTTCAGAGATTTTCTCTAATGAGAAATCCAAGATAATTTTTGATTTTCCTTAAAAATTATATTGATGTAAGTTTTCACTTATTTCCATTTGCCGCCGTTTTTGACGTAGTGAATGAGAGCAGTGATGATCAGTTTTAAGAAATGTAAAAAAAAGATGGAAAGGGAAGGAAATGGAGATATATGAAGATGAGGTGACACAGAGTATTAGGAAAAATACCGAAAACACCAAACAAACAAAAAACCAAAAACAAGCTAATGATTTATTTCTGAATGATTCATGAACTCACAAAAGCTTCGTTTATCTGCAGATAAGAGAGACAATATGGCGTCGTCTTCAGTGACATGATCATTGATGGAATATTAAATGTTTAAACAAAGACTGTATTCATTAATTGTATTCAGCGTCTGCTATTTCAGAAAGGTAGCTGCAATATGATCCCTCATGAGTGCTCTGTCAGTCAGTCCTCTTGTTGTCTGTGACGAGGAAAATTTTTTTTCCGTGGCAATGCCGTTATTATGTGACACAATACCTACGTTTCTATTATCTCATCGAAAAGATGAGTAATATATATATTCTTTGTTATCCAATAAAACTAAACAGTGGAAAATAATGATTTTCTTTCTTCCAATGATGAAAATCGTATCCTTCTTTAATCTTATCTATCTACAATGCAGCGTAAAATAAATATAAATAATATAATTATTTCAGTAAATCCCTAGGAAATTCAAGTGAAATGCATATCCAAGGAAAACGTGACAAGTGTAGCTGAAATCAGTGATAGCTAATCAACCCATTGAAGCACGGCTGCAGGATTTATGTAGGAAATTATTCATTCATTCATTTATTTTGAACATGGCTTCCTGTACCAGAGACCTAAACATATTCAAAAGGAGTCGACACTATGTATGTGAAATAATTGTGGCGTGACGAAAAACAAGAATCGATCGGTAAATATTAAACATGAGAATTCATTTGTTTTAATGCAATTCTTTCAGTCATATTTTATGAAAAGAATTGTAAATATTTTAATATCAGCATTTGTATACACTGGAAAACCATGCACAAATTAAATATTTTTAATTAGTTTCTCTCTGACGTTAGGCCATTACAGAAAAAAGAAAACAGATGATTGAGGAGGCTTAATATTAAGTCATTGTCAGGAAAATCTCAGCGTTTGTGAATGTAAAAGTAAATCTAAAAGTTAATGCTAATTCAAGTTATTCTTTAGATCACGGCTGGTTTGCATTTTTAAGCTGGTATATGGTGTATGAGGTGTACAGCGCCATGAAGTTTTGTACCGATTTCTTGAAGTTGTTACATGTACATGACGTCACCTATATAGTATATAATAAGGTCATATAATTCTTCGTCAATAAAGCCGGCGTGGCCTAGTGGTATCACGCTCGTCTCCTGATCGGGAGGCCAGGGTTCGAGTCCCGCTGTGGTCATGCCAGGTGTCCTGTCTTTCGGGTGATGCAGTAAAAACCGTATGGTATGTGTTGCACGTTAAAGATTCCTCACTGCTTCGGGTGGGTCCGTTGCAAATGTCAAAATTTGTATGCCTCGCATCAAGCAGATGCTGTCACCATATATGTGAAAAAATCGTGGTGTGACGTTAAACAAAAATCAATCATTCTTCGTCAGTATGACAATAATAATAAATCAAATAATATCAGATATTATATTGTTATATATTATGTTATGAGAATAATGGAACATAGAACTAAAGGCGCATATGACACCACTTTGCGTTTACACATGGCAGATGCGCAATATGAATTGAATTTGCATTGAATTCAATTATTATGTGGACACAAATATTTTAAGTCAAAATGAATTCGCAATAAACTCTTTGCGTCAACAGGTCATTAAGCACATATGAATTCATGCATTCATTGGTCTTCACTTCAATTGTACATTGTAATTGCTGGAATTTGTTTAAATATTCGTTAATTGTAACATGTATTATACGTAAGTACTACGTATTATGTAGAATGTACTTTAGATCTACTTAATTTATATCATGTTCTGGAGTCTTGACAATAGAGAAATATATACATATATAAACTAGACTTAAAAAACTTATAATTTAAAAAAAATTGTATTTATGGTATTCTAAAGAAATTCTTGTTTCGATGACCGTAGTTGAAGGTCTTGATTTGTTGTAACTAAATTAACTATGAATTGGCACAATGACTGGCAATGAAGTCTCACGCACCCCCTTACTATTTCAGTCCACTTTGAGGCTGTAGGACATCTTGTGGATGTCTGTCATTACAGTTGCCTTCCTCGAAAATATATCTCCTTGAAACCGCTATATCATGCAGGATAGATGTCATTTTAAATCTCCCGTGTTGGCAATGGAATATTTGTTTTCACCTAGAGTGGAACGTGACATCTGATCCCGAAAATTAAACGGTTCACGAAAAATGTGCACGTGACGAACAAAATTATAATCCATAAACACAACAAATAAGACACCCATAGCTTATATTTACATTACCAAATCCTTTTACAATATTTTTCGTCAAAGTTTCAAAGTTCGATTTACATAGGTATTTTTTAATCACCACGTTCTAGTTTTTCAGTTAGCCGAAACAAAGCAGAGGGAATTGTCCATGTATATGTAACAGAGCTTTAATGAAAGGCTGCAAAATTCTTAAATTCAATAAAATCTGAAATGGAAGCGATAACAAATACTAGGATTACTTTATCATAATGAAACAGTGAATTACAAAGAATGTAAGATGTAAAGCATATAACGGAAGAAACTTGTGTTGTCTGCAGTAGTTCACATACACTCTCGCATGTTAAAATGGAAAGAACACTTTTCAAAATCTAATAGTGCTATGAAACCAAATTTGTATAGGAAATTCGAAAGGTAATTCTGGTGATACATTTTGCGGTGAATTGATTCAAATATACTGGTCAGCAACATGTAGATGGACCATCAAAAGAATGGGTATTAAGTAAAGGATAGTGTGCCTAGTAGAAAAGAGTATCATCAGTTTAACACTTATCAAATAAATTTAAATGAGTTAATAGAGACGATTTCTATCATTTTGTTGTCAGCAAAAGTGAAATTCAGATTACAACACACACTTCTTACTTATTATAGAAAGCCGTCCAAAATTGGATTACACCGGTATTATTCGTTGTCTTGTCATATTTATATGATATATTATATTGCAATCTGTCTTTTGGGGATTATGTTGTATGGTAGTGCTGTTATCCTCGATTGATCTGTTTTGGAATTTAATTCACCAATATAACTTAATTAGTGTCTATTATAATTATATATAATATATATCTGATCCAACACGACCATAAAACCCGACAAAGTGATTTAAAATTATTCATTCTAAGGTCTTTTTCAGAGCCATCTACAAAAATAGTAGTATTATCATACTGCAGTAGATATTACTTTATTTTTAACTTTAATACCTACAATTTTCTTATTATAAGATTTTATTGTATTTTTTTGTATATAAGATTTCGATACACAGATTAAATACATGAGGCGAAATGGGATCGCCTTATCAACAACCTCTCCTAATTTTGGAAAATTTTCCAATTTCCAAACTTTCCGTCTTCATGTTTGAGATTCGTTTACAATCTTTTTCATATGCGACCAGAAAGAACCATGGGTATGGCCTCCAGTTAATAATAAGGTACGCGGCTTATTTTGGGTTTAAGATATAGTTCCTTGTCTTTTTGGGTATGAAAATTGAACTCTATGAAAGCTAAAATTTAGCGATCTTACTAGAAGTGCTCTAATTACCTTTCCAAAACAACTTGAACTCGCATGGAAATCGATCTCGCCATGGGCTATTATTATTTTGCATACTGTGTAGGAATGCAGCAGCCTCAGGTATTGACATTGTACTCTCTAGTCTACCAGCTGTGATATTTTTCAGCTTTGGTATCTCTTTAAATTTTAATGTTTTCTTATTCTTTAGCATATCATCTCTTGATCTATAATGACTAGAATAAAACTTTTAAATTTCAGTGAAGATGACATTATGATCTTGGATTGAATTGCCCTCATTATTCTGTATTATTTTGATAGTTTTATCAATACAGATTAATTCCCCTAAAGCGCAGACATGTTTATGGGGTTTTTTTTTTACCTTTTTCGTTCATTTAGCACTTGATCTAAGCAAAGCACTTTTCATTTCTTGTCCTAGATTTTGTAATTATGCCCCCCTCCCCCTTTCGAAGAAGGAAGGGCATATTGCTTTGCTGTCTGTCTGTTGATTGGTCGGTCCATTTACAGTTTCCGCTCATTATCTCTTGAACCAATAAAGATATTGAATTGATATTTGGTATACAGATACATCTCGAGAATATCTAGTGTCCAGTTTAAACTTAGTGATGGTTCAATAATGTTTGTTAGAGTTATCCCCTTTGGACTTGAAAAATTTCTTAAAATTATCAGTTTCTGTTCATTATCTCAGTAACGGGTAAAGATATTGAATTGATATTTTGCATACACATACATCTTAAAAATATTTAGGTCGGTTACAAATTAGGTTATGGTTCATGAATTTTTGTCAGAGTTATTCCCCTCAGACTTAGAAAATTTCTTAAAATTAGGAGTTTCCGCACATTATCTCTGGGACAAATAAAGATGTTGGATTTATATTTGATATACTGATACATCTAAAGGATATTTAGGTCAAGATCAAATCTGGTTCAATAATTGTTTTAGAGTTATCCCCCCTTGGACTTAGAAAATGTCTTACAATTAGCAATTCTCTTCATTTTCTCAGGAACAGCTAGATATATTGAATAGATATTTGGTATACAGATACATCTTAAGGATATCTAGGTAAAGTTAATAAGTGATAATTAGGATACCTGTCTTTGGCAACCGAGTATTTACTTTGATTTTGAATTAATACTAATGTCTAAATTAAATGAAGACAAGTGACATATCTGTTAATCATAAGACACAAACTTTGAATGGAAAAATTTTGTTTGTGGGTGATTATGAGAAGTAGATGACCTCTAATGTGGTAGAGGGGAGGCATATGCTACGTAGGCGTTGCTCTTGTTATTACTTACATTTCTTAATCTCGGGGTTTTCAGAATAATCACGGAGTTCCACAACTTTTATTTTCCCTATCACATTTCATTTTTCAATAAGTTGAATAGGAAATAGTATAACCCCTAATGGTAAAGAATAATTGCCGAAGAACTGTTGGTCATTAATCCTTAAATCCAACATCGTATGGTCTATATGGGAGCTCTCTTATATATTATATAAGAATTCTGCAAATTGAGTATTTTTTACCTTATAAAAAGTTTTTAACAAATCTATATAATTATTAAGAGTATAGCTACTCCTCTGACACTCGTTTACAGGGATCGGGATACTCTCATAACCCCAACATGATTTTACTATACTGTTATCTTTATCAGGCGAGTGTGTATACTGCAGACAAACAATAGAGTACTGTTTACTCTTCCAATAGTTAAAAACATCCCTCCTCTATCTAATATCTCCTTGCCCTCTACAATTGAGGGATGCAATTTTCAACTCCTACATTGGTGAAACGTAGGTGACTTAATACTAATATCAATTATAAAGATATACGATTTTATAATGGGTATAATATAGTACATAACAGTATATTTGCAAGTTGTTCCGAAAGAGAATTTGAATTTGTCTAATTAGAATTTCTATCTTCTTATGGAATTTAAGAGAGAAACTGTCTAAAACATGACATGACAAGAAAGTGAGATGTAGATTCATCATTAGAAACCGCAAATGACGTATTCTATATAGCACCATGCTTTGGATAGCATTCCTGTACAAGATATTATGGTTTTGGCCTAAAACGAGATACTTATACATGCAAATATTCCATTTCTGTTGAAGAAAACGTTTCAATAACTGGCGTAATTAAGATCTCTATAAGGGATGATTTGTCTTCTGAGTTAGAAACTTTGATCAGCACAATTAGAAGACGCGTTTGACATGCAGTACACCATCGTTAAATCGGCGAATGTTATCGTAAATGACGACCTGCTGAAAGAAAAGGCTGGCATATTCAGTGGCAACTAACACATTAAAACTCTCAATTAGAAAATCGTTTAAAACAATGCTATGGAATATCATGTCACTATATAAGGTGGTTGGATCCCCAACTTATCTGGGATGGCGAAAAAATGCTTTTTCGATTATGAAAAATTACGACCTTAAACATTTCATTGTTCATGAAACGGTTCTTTTTTCAACTTTAACCCGATAGGTCACTGTGTGAAATCAATGTAAATATGTCTGACATAAGCAATAAAAAATGATGACATTATATTTCTGATATTGTCATTTTTTGGTAATATCCAGAGTCATGGCACTACTTATCTAGTACTAAAGTATATACAGATATAGTTTTGTTCCCTATCTCCATCAGTCATTATACGCTAGTAGAACTCATTAAAGCATAGTCATTACCCTGTAGAACAAATAACGTTAATAATAAATATAGAATATATATACCATTTAATTTTGTGCACCATATGCGCATTTCGACAAATTGTGTCTCTTCAGTGATGCTCGTGGCCGAATGATTGGAATTCTCAAAATATATGAAAATATGAAGAGCAGTGTTAAATGATATGTGCAAACAGACGGTAAGACCCCCCAAATCGTTGTTCACAACATACACATGCGAATAAAAAATGATTAATACATTTGATTTTACCAAAGGAAGGGCATCTCAATCGGACATGCAGAGAATATTTTTAAATAAACACATAAAATGAAATACGAAAAAGTAAAGACCAATGTCCCTCCAAAACTCTTCCCGACTCTTCTGCCAATGGTGAGATTGTTGTATCACAAGAGAGAAAACAGAAGACATCTGAAAAAGCTGTATGACACAAATATTTACAAGGACATGCATACAAAACATGATAATAGTAAAGTATACAAGGAAAACCGACATTACAAAAATATCGTATAGGATTCCGACTTAGGACGGTCAATTGAATAAACAAACGTCACTCAATCGGTGTGTTTTACCGGTTAACGGGCGCTCACCTTCCCACTCAAAAGCAGCACAATCAACGGACGCACATTTAAATATTTCATAAAATTTGCTATCTAAAATATGTAAGACGACATCAACATAAGTAAACAGTGCTCTGCGATTCTGTAAGCAAGTTCAGATCCTTGATCAACAGGAGTCCCGACTAACAGTCAGAGGGAATGAGGATCAGCGCCTTGTCTTATATGAAAAGGTTTGGACAAGGCCCGTCATAGAGTCCACATCGCCCTGTTAGTCAGCGTGCAACGCTCAAGAAAAAAGTTTCTATAGGGTTTTAGAGGGATACAAATACAAAATAAACTATGCTAACTGTTATGTAATTTCCATCACAAAATAAATGTTCAGCATGAATATTTATTGAAGTTTATATTGTGGGTACATCTGTCATGGAATATAGTTTCTTACCCCAATAACATACCGTTAAATGAGAGTCTGTCATAAGAACTAAATTTTATTCATTGGGTACACAACATTTTCTATTAGAATGACCCGTGCACTTTATATCCTTTTTTTCGTGGAAAGTCCCATTGACGCACGTTGTGAATATTTTAGTATCAAGGCACTGACCACGGCTATCTAGACATTCTTGGTCGTCTTCTTTGGAATATGAGAGAACTGTAAAAATACGAACAAAACGTTATCTCTACTTTTGTATACATCTCGTAATCTGTGTCTATTTGTATTTAATTATGAAGTTCTTGAATATATTCAGAAATATGTACATACATATAGCAGACCTATAAGATAATGCATGGTTGAAAAATACACAAGCACAAATATTTAAAAACTTTAATAATCAGTTGAAATTAAACCTTGCTCTGCTGACCCTTTTTCGACCATACTCAGGTTTATCATGTGTTGGGGTCCCGAATAACAGTCAGATGGAGGTCAGATTCTTGACACTATCACATTTTAAAATGGGTTGAGACAAGGCCCGTTATAGAGTTCTCATCGCCGTATTAGAGCACGGAAAGGTCTGTTATAGAGTAGCCATGGAGAAAGATAACCGTCATTACATTTATGATCTTATCAAGCTGTCGACGTTAAAGAGGTTTACCTATTATCAAACACGATGAGAAGAAATTATCGGAATCTTTGACCCTTTGTAGTCTGCAAACAAGAAACTTGAAATTAGGCCGAGGATTTTATTCAGGACATAATACAGAAAAAAGGTGTACATTTCATGGTTTTTGGTTTTGGCGGAAATTGTTTTCGAGCAGCTCGTACACATACAAATGGGCCAAGTGTTTTTCTTTCTTGGTTGCCATAATTTTGTATTAAAGAGAAGCAGAATTTATACACTTATTTGACTTTACAGGACAGAATCAGTTTGCTTCTTTTGTTCAATTTTAGAGCTTTGGTGTTGAGCATCAGTGGAAAAACTTAAGTTGTCAAATAACACATTAACCTTTCCCCCAAAACTTTCGGTGTATTTTTGTTACCTGAAGCTGTAAGTTGGAAATGTTTTGTGAAAATTCTCAAAAGTGATAAGTTAACATATCTGCATATCCGCCTTTAAATTTTCGATTTCAGTATTGTTTCTTTTGTAAATTGAAAAATCACTTTTAGTCATAGCAACAATCGATAAAACACATAATGAATGTTTCTGACGAAAGCTTGGGAAAAAGGTTTCGACCACGGAAACATTGAATAAAATTGGCTTTCGTTGTTTTCTTTACGGCAATTTTACACTGTTAAATGGCTGACGCCCTTCTGGAAAATTCAATTTTTGGTAGAAACCTTCAAATATTTTATGTTTTTCCTTTATTCACTTTTGTTGAAGAATGTTAACCGACATTATGAAATCTGATCATACAAATCATCTTAAATGTTTTGACTATACTTGATTTGAGATAAACATGTATACGGAGAATGCTCATTTCTCCGGAGTATCTGGACATTCCTCGATTCAAATTGGATTTTGCATTTGCCTAAATATGACACTATACACAATAGTGTCCTTTTATCCATGGACTTCGATATATGGTCTACCCTTCGGCTATTTTCGTTGTTTACTTAAATGAACGTTGACAACAACAACAACACCAATAATAATTATAATAACAATAAGTAATTAGTTTCTCATAGTACAGAAACAGACTTGATATCGGTGATTTAATCACATACACAAACCCTTCCTTTGCTTTCTTTTTTTTTCTTTTTCTTTTTTTTTTTTTGTGCATGTTCTCTTGTATTCGAAATGGCATTACCTTAATATGTTTTTATTCTGACATGTGTTATTACCTCACTATATCTTTATTCTTAATCCCGTTATCAATATGCGCTTGTCACTTTCGTTTTCAAATGACAAAGCATACTTTAAATAGTGTTTGAAAAAAAAGTACAAAAAACGAAGAAGTACCGATCAGTTATCCAGGGTCGAAGTCAAAATGGGGGGGGGGGTTGTTGGCTAAAATATGGAAGTGTCTCATACAAACCGTTGCAAAGATACAACATTACGGGGTGAGGCCAGGTGCCCGGAGAGAGTGACCGTCTCCTGTTTGCATGCAACATCGGTTAAATATCAGTTAACAGAAAATGGATACAAAAGGTGTCATAGCTCATTTGATGTAAGGAAAAAAACTAAATAATGCAAGTAAAATACTTTATAAATTGTGTTACACCTACCGGCTATATGAGAGAACCGTTTCCATGTATTCATCTCTTTATAGAATTCAAATCCAGGACAATCTTTATTTCCTAAACTTATGGGACGTACATCTCTATGTCCAAGATATGAGAAGTCATCAGCAATCCAGTTATTGGAGACCCCACATTCAGCTACCTTAAATGTAGCATTAATTGCCTTTGAAGTTGGCATCTCATTAGTGAACGTTCCGAAAAAAGAAGCTGCATAAGATCTAGCATTAAAGTCATGAGAATGTATTCCTCTTAGTTTCCATCCCACAGTTTCATAGACGTTTCCATTATCGTCAATAATGAAATTGTATCCAATGTCATTCCACCCTGGGTAAAATAAAAAGAAATGTATTCAACTACATTTATATGTTAAAAAATATAAAAGACATCACCGGGATTATATAAAAAAAGATTTGACTACAGTATCAAAATCATGCATTTATATTATTTTACTTCCTAAGCTCATAATTTTAAAAAAGAAAACAGTGAATATTTTATTAAATCAAACGACTTATGACTTGTTCAAGGGTATATACAATAAAAGCAACAATACAACATTAACTTATACTATGTCAGTGTGATCTTAATTAGAAAGAACAAAAGTACGCCTTCATGGATATATGGAAACCACGGCCAATATCAGGTATCTCTAAGAGAAGTAAGCGTATGAAGCTTAGCTTTACACATCTGACACGTCCAAAGCAAACAGCTTACACAAAATTACTTCAACACTATACATATAAAATGAATATATATTGCAGAATAGGGTACCACAACTACTAATTATTATTAGGAAAATCTTACCGTGTTCATACATATGCATATGTTGATAATAAGCAAGATCCTTTGAACATTTATCAAGACCAGAACAACGTTTGCCAGCAGTGTTGTGTAAAATGAAATATGGCATTTCAATGTCTGTTCTTAAAGGAAAGTCATCAACGCTTTTTCTTGCTCCCCAACTTTCTCTTGAAATTATTTTGACATTTGGACATTGAGCAGTGTCTTGTTCTGACAATGATACAAAAAGCATATTTGTAAATTGCAAATACTTTAGACACATACCGTTGAGTAACCACCTTTAAAAAGATCTTAGTTTTAAAATGCGTCAGGCGGTAACGAAAACTGATTAAGTTGTCACTTACGTTTGTCTGGTCCCTTATTAAAAGACAAAACTGTTATACAGATGATTACCAGCGATACTTAAAAATTGGTGTTTTGTTACATGCTTTGTTCGTTATTTTCATGCATTATTTCTCGACAGAATTCCTTTACTTTCTCAAGCATTTATTTCAATTTAACTTCTTCTTTAATTTATACTTTCATTTTTATGTATTGATTTCATTATTCTGCTTCGTGGTACTTCTTCATTTAGCTTGAGTTCCAAGCAAAGGAACTTGGCTGCCCACACCGCTATTACTGCTTTGAAGAAAGTTATCATGATCGTGGGGCAGGTAAACGCGACAAGGTGTGTTTCTGCGGCCATGTGCAAATGAATGCAGCAAAACATGTCAACGCAGCTCCAAACTTAAGTTGTTTTTGTTTTTTGTCTTTGTTTTTGGGGGGTTTTTTTTGTTTTGCTTTTCGGTAGTTTTGTTTTTAGTTAGTTTATAGTATTTTGTTTTGTTGTTCTTCTTTGTTTTGTTTTTGTTTTAGGTGTTTTTTTTTTTTTTTTTTTTTTTTTTTTTTTTTTTTTTGGTTGCGTTGACGTTTACAAGTGCTAAAGGCAGTCCCGAGTTTACGAAAATATGAAAGCGACGTAAATATATGTGGACCCTACTGCATTTTTATATATTCCTGAACTATCAATATATATAAATATAAAGACAATAGAAAATAATAATAATTATCATAACAGACTCTGCCAATATCGTTTTAGAAATATTCTTTATTAAAATAATAAGCACGCAATTTTTTTTACATTTAATCTTTGTATGTTTCTCATCTGTGTCACGATGGTATTTGGTACTCCTTTGAAGCGGCCTAAAACCAACGAGTTTTTAAGTCAACACACTACAGAGTATAATGCACTATTAAACATCGAAATACGATAACAATATTTATAATGTATAAATGCTTCAGGTAACAAATCTCGATTTATTTGTTCAGCCATGGGTTGTATATGAAGTATTAGTTTTAACTCCTCTTTTTTCTTTTAAATTATAGATTTTGTTCAAAACCTTTTAAATCTGAGTCAGATGTTTAGTTCCTTGTCTTGTATTTCAAATTGCACCATGTTTGGTCTATTTATGTAAATAATAGTATGATTTATGAATTATTTACTTCGCTTCATGAAATGAAAAATTTAGATGCTTCTACCCGATGCTGACCATAACTCTTTATTTATGGTACACTTTTGTTGAGCTTGCCGTCAACCAAGAGGTTTTAATATGACTTTTATTTCATCATGCGCCAACATGTATTTTGCTTTGAATCATTTAATTCCTCTCGTTCCAGCTTAAAATGTGTAAGAAATCACAAGTAAATACGAGGCAGCCATTAGGACAAATAAACATTACATACCAATGTAATAAGATACACAACAATGTCGTTTAGCACCACATTTAGCAGGTATTATAGACCCTGATAGGCATCTTTCGAAGTCTTCGATACATTTGCCACCTAATGCAGGACACATTGTATCGTCACCTAAATTGAAATACACATGTATATTATTTGCAGGTTCCTCGCTCGGGTCGAACATCGTCGTAACTGATTTGAGATGCTTGAGTTTTTAAAGGCAAATTTTTTAATAAGAAGATTACGATACACTCTTTGATATGAATTCTTTGATATGAATTTTCTTTTCAAAATTATATATATTTGGTTCAGCACTTTAATGTGAAATATATATATATATATTTGATTCGAAAATAATAATAATAATAATAATAATAATAATAATAATAATAACAGCAACAATAATAATAGCAACAGCAACAATCAGACAAACCAGGAAAAATACTACAAAGCATGTTTTGCACACTAATAAGTTATGTTTACCTTGTTCAATGCAACATTTCTTTTTATTAGAGCACACTACACTCTCAGCATATACCCCATGGCAAGGGTTCCTTTCTTCCTCACAGCGGCCACCGATAGATAGGCATTTATCGTCACCTTCTAATACTAAAACAATAAGATATAAAATTTCGATCAAGGAAAATGTTCTCAATAGAAATCACGTTTACAGGTAAAAGATATGTAAATCTGTTCACACCGTTGAATTTATGTTGTTCAAAAGGTTTATAGACGGATATTTTAGATGCAGTTATCCATGGACAGTTTTATTCGTGAAAGAAGATAATAGAAACTAGCATTTGCATTTTTATCGTGAAAAGCACATTAAAGAAAAAAGTTTTGATCCTAGAAAGAGATATTGGACTTAAATTAGAGATCAATGAAAGGGAAATGAACTTAAAAGTATTGGACTTTATCGCGAAAATAATATACATCATTGGAACCATCTTAAAAATTAAAAAGGGAACGTGGATTAAAACAGTCCGAAGGTAAACCATATCTCATAGTCCATGGGATAAAAGAACAATATCGTGTATAATGTCATATTCAGACAAATGCGAACTTCAATAAAATCGAAGTAATTAAGCGTCCCCTGGTTGCATCCAACACCCGTCGCAAAAGTCCTGCAACAACTATTCGAGTCGAAAATACATAAATATACTCGTATGAACACATGAAGGAGACAAGAACACGAAGTCAAATTTTCCTACTCAAGGCATGAAATGTTGTTTAATTGAAATTCCGACGTCGGAAATGCACGTGAACAAATGTCTGTATATATACGTATCATGTCAAATCAAGTATAGTCAAAAAGTTAAGATGGTTAGTTTGAATGGTCATGTCCCAGAATCTCGGTTAACATTCTTGAAAGAGGAATCTTAAATTGCACTAGATCCCTATATCGACCACAGAAGTTCCTCAGTGACAATTTCAAACGTTCCTCAATATATGCATGTGAGAGTAGTTTCGTGGCAAGAAACCTCGTTCTCAGGACAAAAGTTTCGTATTTGGAGCATGTCCTGGCATAGCTAAAGGAAAGATGGTAATAATGAAATTGAAATCGTCGGGGTTGTCATAGAGAGAGTTAACTCATAAACCATCGTCACTAATTGATAGAAGTATATCGAGGTATGAAGCACAAGATGCGCTCTCAGTTGTATCTTTTATCTTGAATTCCTTTCGATATATGATGTTGAGGTGATCCTTAAATACGGGAAACTCACACAGAATACTTAAAAATAGTGTAGGGGAAGCTGCCTTTCGATTTAAAGCAAATTCCGTTTTCTCATTACACAGTTATGGGACTTGGATTGTATTTTTATTATTTAAAGATGCTATGGAACACGATAACTTAAGTAAATGTCAGTGGTTTTAATGAAACTTATACAGAATGCTTAAATAGTGTAGGGAATGCCGCCTGTCGATTTTGAGCAAATTCCGTTTTGTCGTTCCGGAGTTATGGGACTTGGATTTTAGTTTTGCCATGAAAAGATGCTATGGAACGCAACAACTTTAGCAAAAGTCAGCTGTTTTTCATGAAACTCATACAGGATGCTTATATAGGGTAGGGGAGGCCGCCTTTTGATTTTGAGCAAATTCTGTTTTCTCGTTACACAGTTATGGGGCTTGGATTTTATTTATATTATTATAAGATGCCATAGAATGCGATAACTTTAATAAACTTCAGCTGTTTTTCATGAAACTCGTGCACAATGCTTAAATAAGGAAAAAGGAAGTTATATAATATAATATAATATATCATATAATGATGTGGGGTTATATTTTACTGCTTTAATGGAATTCAATAATTAACCTCTATTTGAATTTCAATATTTCATTAAAATATGACCAAAGATACCCAAGTTTGGGGGTAATAAAACCATACGTTCGATTTCATTCCGTCCAAAGTAAGCGACAGTCGTATTAAGCAACGTTAAGCGTTGCTCTTGCTTTAGTCTCTTTTTTTAAAATTTTATTTGGTATTTTGATTTTAGAACACAGAATTAAGATTTTTATTTCCTCTTTAATTAAAATTAAATTTAGTCAGACATATTGATGTTTTACATTGCTATAACGAGGAATCAGTAGTGCTGCTAATACGAGGAATATTTCTATAATGCTGTAAAAGAGAAAACAAAAGACATCTGACAAAGTTGTATAACTCAAATCACCAAGGACATGCACATACGAAGTATATCAGTATGTAGTGCTACCAATGTACGGATAATGACTCTGTTTTGCTGTCAACATGGCCAATATCTCATTTCATCTTAACGTACTTTAATTACTCAATGCATTACATAGTAGTTTTATAATGCGTTATTCTTAATAATAAAGAGGTTTCATCTACAATGGAGTATCAATTATCATTATAAACTTAACTGGTTTGATTTTGTTTTAAAGCGAGCAACGTCACACAATTCAAATTTATATGAAATCAATATTTCTTTGGCAAGTTCTTGTTCTGATAATGGATAGTCTCAGGAAAATGATTTAGAAATATGAAGATATATATTTCGGGAGATTTTCAATTAAGACATTCACATTCTCTTTCCTGAATAAAGTCTAATAAATCATTTTTAAAATGGCATCGATTACAAAAGAGACATAAACGCGCATAATCCACATCTGTGTGCGATTTATACGCTGAAATCCGCACCTGTATCCGTACTTTATAAATATGAAACAACTCCGATGTCGGAATGAAAGTATATAGATGTATATATGCGGCCCACTTCTGCTAAAATTTACGTTTAGGCACTTTATATTTTCCTTTTTTACTTTTACCATTTCTGTTTTAATATTTTGCTTGTAATGACTGTATTCTGATTGAAATTGATATCAATAAATCAACATTAATTTAAAAAGAATAAATAAATAATAATAATATAATAAATAAATTATAAATATATCTATATATAATAATCATTATAATAGAAAATGGTAACTTGAAAAGTCAATAATTAAATTTAGAAAATATATGTTCTAAAATAAATATATGAAATAAAATGTGTAAATAAAATAAAAGAAAATGATTACTCATATGAAAAGTTTTAAAAAGGAAAGGAAGAAAGAAATAAAAAGAAAAAAAAAGAAAAATAGAATTAAAATGTGAAATAAAAACCATAATATTTTATCTATAATATATATTGTCATATAGATTTGTTCAGTACAATCAAATAATACACAAGTTGAGTCGGACAGAGATAAATCTGCATATGGATAAGGTATGACAATGGTATCGGGTCAACTAGATTTCATTGTAATGTATCTCCAGGTGAATATTTTACATATTTTATATTTAGAGAGATCTTGACTGTTTCGATGATAGAACATTAATAATGAATCAAATGACAAATCGGAAAAGTATTTCTCATACATTAGCATAATTATGACCTTGAAAATTAAATTGTTTGTTTTGCTTTCTGTTTGTTTGTTTGTTTTAAATGGCATTGGTGTAAAACTGTGATGAACTTCATATCAACCTAATGTGTTCTCATTGTGCCCCAGTTGTATTCATTAAGCTCAGTTTAGAATGGTAACAAACAAAACTTCTTTAAGGTGTTGGGGCGATATCCAATCATGTTCTTCGAAAAAAGATGGTAATTTAATGGTTATGTTTACATTGCTAAAGCGTCGCTTTTTATTTAATATCACGGGGAGTATTGTGCTTTAGAAAAGTATGATCAATTTTTGAATTAAAACAATGAGGACCTTTACTTAACCAAATTAAATGTTTAGTGAATACATGTACAAGTACTCTCATTTTCTACCATATATTCCACCACATATTCTCCCATCTAGCACATACCAAGAAAAGATTGAATTGGTCTCTTTCTTATTTTACAGTAAAAATAAATTTCTCATACCTTTCTCGAAATCAGCCTCTATGCATTCCTTCTCTCCGTCTTTGCATTTTATAATCAGTAATATGTTCGAATGCTCGTTAGCATTTAGCACTAATGTATTCAATTCCCGTTCCATGTTTGGCTCTTGCTCACAAGACTTTGTAAAGAAGTCATATCTGTCGTAGGGAAATATAGATATTTGTATGAATGAGAGACTTTCTCTGCTAGGATTATGCATAAGTTTGGAATCATAAGCTACGCAGCGGTCCTTCCATTTTGCTGTCTTTGCAAGCTGAAGGGCAAGATCTTCTACTGTACTTTGTAATGATGTAGATAACAGGATACGTTTGACAATTGGATCACTTATTTCTATATCACATGATAATTTCAAAAACTGGAAAAACCATTTATTTGCATATATATCGTCATATGTTTCAAGTTCTAAAATTGCCATTAACTCTGACTTCATTGTTCTATATGCACTCTGCCGAGTTTTTCCCAGCCATGTTTTCGGGATATCGCAAATCCATTCTTTCATGAATGATGTGAAACAATGTTTTGCATTGCTTTTAAATTGTTCTACTAAATCAGTACATACACGTGAATTATAATGAAAAAGAAGAGGCATTAAAGGTAACTGTAAACAGCTCTGTGTTCTCTCTAATCCATTCCTCTTTCCATCGGGTACTTCTTTTAAGAGTTCGATATTAGCTTGACAAATCCTTCGAGCATTTTCAATGATATAAGTCGTGACTCTGTGGTCGCATTTCAGTACATCTTCTAGTTGTACTCTTAAGCACTTGTCAAACCATGTGCATGTGTTCACTGTCGTGTCAGATTTTATATAACATGAACTGTCCAATTTTACTTTTTTGTTTTTGTTGTAGTAACACTTGCACTCCTTGTGTACACGCCCCTTGTTGCTGGAATACGCTGCCATTTCACATGGATACCAACAATTTTTGTTGTCTTTCCTGCAACTCGTATGGTGTTTCAGACCATATTGTGAACTAAGGAAAGTTTCGTTCAAACATACTGCCCACTGTGACTGACTGTATTTATCACCAAATAGAACACATCCAATAACATCTTTCTGTCCAGACTTACCAGTGCCATCACAAATGGACACAGGTTTATTCGAAGCTTGTGTGTAGCTCACAGAGATGATAATAATCCACATGCATATCCTATAATCCATTGTGGTGATAAATTGCTCTTAACCTTAATATTCAACAAATGATAATCCGTAAGAGATCTCGACACAAAAATTGTGAATCTCAGGGCTATTGATAAGGTAACTAGGAAGTTCGTGAACTGACGTTCAGAAGTATTTGCAGTCAACGATCAATTTAAATTTAAATATGGATATTGTAAATTGATAAGGTAACTAGGAAGTTTGTGAACCGATATTCAGAAGTATTTGTAGTCAACGATCGATTTAAATCTACATGTGGATATTGTAAATCTCATTTACTGTTTCATACAGGTAAATCTACCGATATTTGTATAGATAAGAAGACTATGTTAAAAATAGACTGCTCGCTAATTGAAATTTCATTATTTACAATAGAAGAAAACTAATGTTAACATATGTTTTAGAATTAATTCGGTGATGGATGTGTAAAAATTCCTTTAGAGTGATGTAGCAAAGTCAGAATTCTGTCTCACTTTTCTTGTCTGAGATGTATTTATTCAAGTTGTGGTTTATTATGACGAGAGGCAACAATTATCATATGGTCGATATATGATATATTACTGTTATTAAATTCCATTAAATTAGGCGTTCGAGCGTCCAATAGGAATATAACGGGAGACGTACTACCAATAAAAACTATGTGTCATGTAGGACACTAATTGACTACTAACAAACGAGACAGAGAACCGTTAATAGGCCTGTGTATACCTAGTCGTTTCCTTCAGCATCGAAAAGAATGGACGCCGAAAAATAAACTAAGACGACACAACCCGTCCTTCTGGAACAGGAGTCAGCCATGGGTATATTCAGATTAAAAACTCAGTCCCAATTAAAAATTGATAAAAATTAAATAAATGTAAATTAAACTATGTATGTATGTATGTACGTTCGTAGGTACGTAAGCACGCACGCACACATGCACGTACGTATGTATGCGTGATGCATGCATGTAGGTAGTTAGGTATCTCTTTGAATACATTGTTACATTATGTAATAGTTGAAATTTGCATATTTCCGAAAACAGAAAACATCTTCAGTTTATGGAAAATTCATACATTATTTGGTTGATACACAAACGTTCAATTATTTACATCACAATTGTGGAACAAAGAGAAAAGTAGAGATGTAGTCCGACTTAGCCTTATAAAAAAACCATATAAATTTTCCTCCTTATGGAGAACAAGAATAATTAGTTTACTCAACTTGAGAGTTCATGTCAATATGAATACGAATATTATTATATAGATATTAAAAAGTGATATTTGCAAACCGCGCTTTGTCAGTCTGAAAACGATGTTTAGGGGATCCGACTAAGAGAGAAGATAAGAATCAGGTTCTTCTTTACGTGGAAGGAATGTAAAGATGAAAGAGAGAAAAAAACCCAGTTCAGTAGTCCAACAATCATCAAACCGAAAGCCATACAAAATCAAAAATGAAAAATTACACGTCAGTAACTTCCAGTAGAAATTGTCAGATCAGGTAGATACCAGGAATAGATGTCGAAATCGGATTTTAAGATGGTATAAGTCCTTCTGTAAATATTAGTTTTAAGCTGTAAGCAAGCGAACGTGACTGTCAAGCGCGTTCACACGACGGCCAAAAAGCGCGTTAATTTGGTCTTGCAATTAAGGTCACGTGGAAATCAGCGTTAATGCTCAGCAGTCCTGAGTGCACGAGAAAAGCAAACTTTACGTCAATGTGACGTTCATATAACATGTTAGGACTGCAGCCATTTGTATATACAGTGCTGAATTATATTGTATGCAAGGGCATTCATGGCGGGTGTGGGTAGCCAAACAGGAGACGCTCTCTACTCTCGGGCACTTGGTCTCGCCTCTGAATTTCAGGGGTCTGTGAATGTCCACTGTGGTACATTGTTGTTAATGCCATAGTCAACTGACACTAGTTACTTTCGTATTTACATTACGACAAGTTCAATGACACCTCTAGATATCTCGATGATATTTTAGTAATCGATAACCCTGAATTTGAGTAATGATACTTTTGAAATCGATAACCCCGACTTTGAGAAATATAGTACGGACATTTATCCGCTTATGAACTTCAATAAAACAAAGCAAATGCCTCTGATCAGGAGACACCTTTCTTGGACGAAAACATTAAAATTATGAACAACATCTATACAAACGTATAAGATAAACGTGATGACTTTTGATTTCCTGTTGTAAATTTCCTTTATCTAGATTATCTAGACGTTTAAACTTGTAACTCAGGATTATAGATATCATAAACTTCGAAAAACTTTTTGTAGATTTTACAGATCTTATTCAGACATTTTATCTAAATTCGGAAATATCACTTTTCAACAATACGTATCCATTGTAATTTTCCTTCCAACTTCTACGGTGATCTAGTGTACAAAGTAAGGAGGGTCAAAGGTTCCGATCATTTCATATCGAAGGAATCTAAAGTTATTTAACGCCTTCGATGACACCGCGATCATCACTAACACCATATATCTTGTATTGGGTCCCTTTACAGCCCTATACAGACTTTTGCTTGAGCGTTGCACGCTAACTAACAAGGTGGTGGGGACTCTATGACGGGCTTTGTCCAGTCCTTTTGAGAGGAGACAAGATAACAAATTTTAAATTCAATTATCTATTTTACGTCTTTGATAAATACGATTTAAGAAATACAGTTAGTAAATCACGCCCAAAATAAATCTTGTTGACATATATATGTTTACAAGCAATGTCAAGTGTGGGGCGTTATGACATCACCGATCAGTGTTATTCATACAGAAACAAACAACAAATGTCTTGAAAGCTTTATTTCGGTCAATTACAGTGGCTGTGCATACATTTTTAAGCCCTTTTTGATCACTTTTATAAGCTGTGACAAAAGATAATATACAAATTCGGAAAAATAATATTTGAAAAACCTATTGAAGAAAAAGTCAACACTTAAAATGTCTTTCAAATGAGAAGGAACTGATTTTTTCTCTTAAATCTAGTAAAAGTGGACTTAATTTTTATTTTATTAAAAAAGACAGTTGGGTCATTATAATTAGGATGTCAATTGATGCGAGAATATTATACGTATGTGTTGTTATAAGAAAGCGACAGAAATTCCCATCCCAATCGACAAAAGAAATTTGTCCAGTATGCTGTCCAAATAGTCTCTGCCCCAAAAGGACAGTGTTGGTATAAATTTAAACTTTATTTTACAACGATAAAGAAACAAGTTAACAACTTATATAAATCTTGCTCGTTGGCACAGATCTTGGCGTAAGGGTGTCGTTTGTGTGGGAGGAAACCGGAGTACCCGGAGAAAACCCACCAAGCCAGGTTGGTGACAGCCCCACCATCTCACGTACAACACCGGCAATCGAAATCGGGTCGCATTGGTGAGAGACGAGCGCGTTACCTGGCCCCCCAGTGTTGGTATAGCTTCTGACAATAACATGTTTGGACAGAGAGCTTCCAATATATTAAAAAGTGATCATATATCGCCTAATTTATACGAGGTACTTTACAAAAGAAAATCTGCAACGTCCAAAAAACAGCTACAGGCGGTTGAACCCTGTTCATTTGAATGGCACTAGGTACTTAACGTTACAACGTTTACAGTGCGAGGTTTGTGAAGTTGGCATATACATATACCTGGCCATCCAGTCTGTGGCATGCTTATCTCAGGGTCAAGGGGTGCCTTAACTGTCAAAAGAGAAAGTAAAAATCGCGGCCACATGTCTCAGAAGATTATTGCACGTAAAATATCCATTCTGTTTGGTATATATGTTACATAGGTCAATTGATGTAGCATGATAGAATTATATAACTACGTTGAATATCCCTTCAATTTTATCGATGAAATATGCCCAACGTTTGATATATAAAACTATCAAGCATCTCTGGCATTCATGACACTCCTTAGATATATCTTGGTATTTACTATAGGTCAACCTGGAAATTGCATTTTTGACCCGTAGTATCACTGTAGAGATGCTAGTTGTTGAAATGAGCCTATGGACATTATATGCATGTGTTAAAGGAGTATCACTACATGTATATGAAAATTTAGCACTGGAAAAATTGAAATGGTCGTTTATGTTATATAGCTAAATAGTAAGATTACTGCCTTAATCAATATTCAGAAGATGAACATTTAAATACGAGAAATACGGATAACATATATCAAGAAGTTATCTTTACAGCAGAATTCAGTTCCTGTTTCGTACGCAGATCTTCATTTAAATATTGACAGACACGTGCACGGCACACTCATTATTTCGCTTTATGACAAAAGTTTTCAAAAGAAAAATTTTATATTCTTCGTAATGTTCCTCTATCACCTGCGTACCATATTATAGTGGTTATATGTCCGGATCCAATGTGCTAGAAATTCTTTTGAGTACAGTTTTATCCATTTAAAACTTGATATCACAAGGTTACGAAAACCCACGTCTAAAGTCAACATTCAGCATATGTAACGACCTTACCAAAAGACCTTTACACTTATAAGAAATCGTTTTCTGAGACTTTGATTTACTTATTTGGTTGGGTTTTTATCAAATCGTTTTTGTTGTAGAAAAATGTCATACTAATCGTGAGATTTTACCGATTTTGACTACTTAACGTGACTACCAGTTTTACTAGTTTGCATTGTCATATAATATCACGGAAAATATGAATGTTGAGCAGGATATACTTACTCCAGCATGACACCTGATTCCAGGGGTTGAGAATGGAGCTCCTTTACTGCCCAGTTTTCTATTTCGTCTTGTTTTATTATTCTTTTTAATCACTCAGCACTTTGGTATCTCAGCAATTTACTTCGTATTTTAAAAATCGTGGGTAGGAAATAAATGGTAAAAGGGTCAAGTTAAATGTGAAATAATATATGAAACTCAATGCTTGGCAATTAACCTCAATTTACTTAGCTTGCTATATCTAATCTTCTTTGTATTATGTGCCTCATTATTTGGTTAGTAGTAAAAGTGCTTGTAAATCCGCCATAGTACTGTAAAAATATTTATAAAATATAGGCTTAAAGATTTTGAATCTATATAGAATTAAATATGTGTCTACTTGTGTATTGATACTTTATCTAAGGTATGTTAGTATATGCCCTGGATCCACGATTAATATGCTGAAACTTCGAACAACACTCAAAATTGAATTTTCAAGAAAGTATTTTACCGATTATGCACAATCCTTCCATATTATCTAAAGCAACCGTATACGTTGTATTTACAAAATTTGGTGCTTTGACACCTTGATGAAAAGTGGCCACTTGATTTCAATACTACCGGTAAGTGTATACTAATAAAGGTGCATGTGTTATGTCAAATTCAATACTTTCTTCACACTGTTGCTCTGTGCCCGTGTTAAATATTTTAATGTATTGTGGGCGCCCGTAAACTTGTTATCCACAATAGAGAGGATCTGTATTTAATGGATAACTCGTGCTCTCTGGTGATACTTTTCTATTGAATAAAATAAAACAAAAATATTGTAACTATATTAAAAAATCTTGAGCAAGTATAAGCCAAAACCAATCTAAGGACAGGGTATTGCATGAAGGCGATTCACCTAAAATTTGAAATACATTAAAAGCATTTAAAAAATCTTGAATAGTAAGGCCGATATGTGTTGATGTGGATGGTCATTTGCAGCCACATTGTACAGTTTTGTCTGATGTCTTCTATTTTCTCCTCTATTTTGAATATTTAAACAGTATTATTTACCTTTATACACCACTTCATAAACGCAGTCTGCTTCGTTATGTTAGTTATTTGAACGTATGTATTAATCCCTGTTCTCTGTTTTACAGAAAGTCTTTGCACACACCTGGTCGCTTTCTACATCCCCATGCATGAGTCCTTATTAGTTCTAAGTACTGCAATAACATTGAAAAAATAAGCTTAATTCAAACTTACTGGATTTGTCTCGATGTAATATGGATGTATTTTCTAATAATAAACACCCTGATGATAATCGTCTTCTTCCCTCAGTCAAACTACAGATTTCCTAATGAAATACTGCTGCGACCAGATACAAGCAACCCAGATTATATAAGTTAATCCTTCTGAACATCCTATACAACATCTTATTCTCCTACTTTAAATAATACTTGAGTCCGGTTTTGGAAATGTGTTGCTCATATACATGGTGATCCTTTTTGTTATATTGCTAGATATATTTATTAAGGATCAAAGCAGTTTGATCCATTGTTAGTAAACAAGCTTCTGTTTTCTTTTGTTTCTTACAAAAAGAGGGGGGGGGGGCATGCGCTGTCACATATACATTTATTTCAATTTAAACATATTAAAAAGATCTACACAAATACACATATACTGAATGCAACGGTTGATTTGAATACATTATGCGCTTTAATTCAGCACATCAACTTCCTAGTTACGTTACCCGTTATTAAAATGTAAATTTGTGATTTAATGTTTGCGCAGTACAGTATTCCGTTTAAATGTTGATAGATTTAACTTATACGTAAATCTGGATGATTACTTTATTACACACCAGCTACCAAGGAACCTGTGTGTTGTGACCACTCTGAGGTCAGTATAAAATATACGAAATTCGTGAGAAGATTTATAATATCAACGTGTAGATAAATATTCCAACACATTTGTTAACGTTGATAACTTAATGTCCTGGCTACTGTGTTCGTTACCGTCGAATACTGAATGTTTATGCTATAGTCTGTCTCGATGTATGACTTTCTTGAACATATGGTATAATTCAAGATTCTACGTTAATAAGGATGGATTATAGACCGTACATGTGGATAATTATCATGTCAGTCACTTACACACAAGCTTCGAATGCGCCTGTGTCCATTTGTGACGGTACTGGTAATGCTGGACAGAAAGATGTTATTGGATGTGTTCTATTTGGTGATGAGTACAGTCAGTCATAGTGGGCAATTTGTTTGAACGAAACTACATTTAAGTCACATGGTGGTCTACATACTAAATGCGTAGGGAAAAATAAAAACTGTTGGTATCCATGTGAAATGGCAGCGTATGACAGGAGCAAGGGACGTGTTCATGAGGTATGCAAATGCTATTACAACGAAAATAAAAAAGTAAAATTGGACAGTTCATGTTATTTATCCGGCATGACATTAGACGATTGTACATGGTATGACAAATGCCTACGAGTGCAACTAGAAGATGTTCTGAAGTGTGACAAAAGTGTTATTACTTTCATTGTGAAGAACGCCCAGCAGCTGTGTCAGGCGAATAATGAATTATTGAATAAGGTACCAAATGATAAGAGAGACGGATTAATGGAAATACATAAATGTTTACAATTGCCATTAAAGCCTCTTCTTTTTCGTACTGATTCAAAATCGTGTACTGAATTAGAAGAAAAGTTTAGAAACAACGCAAAGCATTGTTTTACAACATTCACAAAAGAATGGATTTGCAATATATCCGAGGATTGGTGGGGGATAACTCGATATCTAGCGTATAAAACGATGAAGTCAGAACTTATGGCAGTATTAAATCTTGATACATATAACGATATTTATGCAAACAAATGGTTTTGGCATTTCTGGGAATTACACTGTGATATAAAACTGAAGGACCCAGTTGTAAAACGAATTCTGGTAAGTACATCATTGGCCTATCAGGAAGATGTTGCAGAAGTATTCACTCATCAGCTTGCGAAGACTGCAAAATGGAAAGACCGATGCGTTGATTATGAATCCGTATTATTTCATACATTAAACAGGCGAAATATCCTGTTTATAGAAATTTCAATATTTCCGTATCATAAATACGACTTTTTCACTCAGTCGTGTGCGCAAGAACCAAACATGGAAAAAGAATTAGGCACATTGATGCGAATTGCTAATGGTATTTCGAAAGTATCATTGGTTATCAAATGCAAAGATGGGGAGAAGGAATGCATAGAAGCTGATTTCAAGGAAGGTATGTAATAATATTACTATTACATCTCCTTTGTTATGTGTAAAATTAATTGAAACATTATTACAATGGAGCTGTTTCAACAAGCTTAATTTTTCAATGTGAAAAGCACAGGGCGATCATGATATTTTGCGGTTTTACAGGAAATGACATAATTTTTACATGTAAAATGTAAATATATGATTTAAAAGCAAAACATGAATAACGCAGGAACAAACAAACTATCAAGTAAAAAAAGGAAGTTGGTAGATATACAAACAAAATCGGTTCAACACCAACTTTCAGTTTTCATGCTTTGTTTATCAACCCATAAAAGAGAAGACAGATACATCTGACCAAGTTTAATGACACCAATAATCACGGACATGCACATAAATCATGAGAATACTAGAACAAACACAGAAAACGACAAGGTGCAAAATATTCGATTGTACTGCAATTATGGTACTGATTAGGTCAATTAAAGAAACAAATGTCCCTCAATAGGTCTGGTCAACCGGTTTACGAGCGCCCATCTTCGCACTCACCGCAAAAGCAGTACCGCAGAGTTAAATAAATGCAATTGTCAGTAGTTCATATACAGTGGAGTCTTTTGTTCCAATTTCTAGAATTATCTAAAGTACTTGGTTTCAAAATAGTAGAAAAATCGTATGACAATTAGAGTATGACATTTATGGGAAGTATGACAATTAGATCATCGTAAAAACAATGCATGGCATATATTAATCATGTCTACATCCTATTGCAAATTATATTTTAATAAATATGCTTGTTTGGTCTAATTTTACGGACTTTGTTATAAAGTCGTCAGAGGGAAAATGTGACTTCTCCCTCTAACGGTCTGGACATTTACATGTCGGATACAGTTTGTCAAAGTCGGACTTCCTCTTATCATCGTTGCCTTACTTCAGGTATACCATACCTGTATATGACCTGGCAAATTACCATATTGTTTTATATTTTACAACACTTATGGTAAAAGGAACATAAATATGTTCACCCTGCCAACAGCCCATCACATGTCACTTCCACAGACCACTGTCGGTACTGCAAATACATTATTATCTCATTCCCTATTATCTCTTATGTGTTTATACATGCTTGTCATTCATGCCTGTAATGAGTTTCGACATACGGTAAAGTTAAATCTCTTTATGAAAGTTTAGAGACAAACCACGTGGCAAGGGATATATACAGATGTTTGTCATATGTGTACCAAACCTTGCATTATTAATTGATAACTATTCACCACAATTGAGATACATGGTGGTGATGTAAAAAGAACCCCATGGATATTCAAGGTCGTACATTAAGGTAATAATCTTTGAGAAAAAACTTTTCAATTTTGGATCCGTGAGAGGTACATGCCCTTGTTTTCCATACCTTTATTGTTTGAAAAAACGTGTATTTCAGAAGCTGATTTTATTTCATTAATATTATATATATATATATATATATATATATATATATATATATATATATATATATATTACATTATATTGTTTAAGCATTAGAAAGTGATACCAAATGCCTATCTCTCGGAGGATACTGTGAGGCAGACGGGGAATCTTGCTCTGGTATATACGCTGAAACAGTGATGTGCTCCAATAAAAAGAAATGTTGTATTAAACAAGGTATATTAAATTTTGGAAAAAAAGAATAAGCTTATTTTGTAATATGCATTTAGTTTGGAGATTCCATAATTCTCGTCATTTTAAACTGGCAATATTAAAAAGTTCAGGCTAAAGAAGAAAAAATAAAATATATGATAAAAACAGTGAGTATAAAAATTTCAACTGTATGAGGTAAATTATATGAACATGCAAACTGCATTTTGTCTAAGTGTTTTCATGCTTAAGATTGTATTTAGTAAATGCGATAATTGTTGTCCTTTCGGTAACACATATAAACACGAATTGGATATAAAGCAGTAATGCATTTATAATTTATATGTTATTACAATGTTTCATTTTCATAGGTAAATTACTTATTTTATAACCCTAACAACTTCATCGGTTTCCACGTTCCAATGCATATGTGAGTTTACGCCTTTAATCATGTTAGTCTCCAGACAAGAATATATTAAATTTCAGTCGTGGTTTATAGGCCGTTCTACTTTTACTAGGCAAATAAGTTTTTATTATTTTTCTTTTTCAAAGCAAACACACACGCTTATACAAATATTTTGTTTCAGGTAATGATACAGTGTGTCCAGCAATCGGTGGAAAATGCATTGAGGACTTCGAAAGATGCTTAACAGGATCTATTGTATCCGCTAAATGTGGAACTAAACGGCATTGTTGTGTATCTTATTATATTGGTATGTATTGCTATTTTTCCTTACAATGGAAAGTCACACTTATAGTTTAGAGGAGTATGTGAATTGTTGAAATATATAGAGAGTAGGGAATACCATGTAACAAATGAGGTAATTCATAAAGTATGACTCTTACATTTTCAAGAATTCTCAATGAATAGATATGTTCTCCATATTTTAGTTTCAGAACAAGATACTGTTACTTGTTCAGATGTCAAAATAATTTCACGAGAAAGCTGGGGAGCGAGAAAAAGTGTAACTGAACATTCTTTAAGGACAGACATTGAAATGCCATACTATATTTTACACCATACGGCCGGCAAAAGTTGTTCTGGTCTTGAAAAATGTTCAAAATTTCTGACAGACTATCAGTACATGCACATGTACGAAAATGGTAAGTACAATTTTCAATTTATTTGCATGATTGAATAATTGCACAAATTTTTTTTTATTTATTAATTTATTTGTTATTATTATTAATTATTATTATTATTATTAAAATATTATTATTATGGTTAAACTACATGTATGTAAAATTAGTCAGAGATGATAACATTAAATCTGAAAAACCTGCAAATGTACAAATCTGATCTTGGTTGCTATTAGTTACGTTATAGTGTCTCACTTAACTAGTTTATTTACCTTTTTACCTATTTGAATGGACAACTTCAGGTTGTATTAATTTTCATGCATTGTACCTAGGTTGGAAAGACATTGGCTAAAATTCCTTATTGACGATGATGGGAACGTTTACGAAGGTGTTGGATGGAAATTAAGGGGAATACATTCGCATGACTTTAATGCCAGGTCATATGCAGCATCGTTTTTTGGAACTTTTACTTATAATGAACCGACACAAAAAGCAATCAATGCCTCATTTAGAATTGCGGAATGTGGAATCTCTCATAATTTGCTCGCCGATGACTTCAACTATCTTGGACACAGAGATGTACGCCCGACGAAAAAAGGAAATAAAGATTGTCCGGGATTCAAATTTTATAAAAGGATGAATACATGGGAACAGTATTCGCATATAGCAGGTATTTTCATACAAACACACTCACATATACCCAACACTTCTTTAATGTTCATCTCTTCATTCAGTTATGAGTATTGCAGCATTTTTGTTCAATTTAAGATGTTTTTGAAATATAAATTATACCCTTATCATCCCTTTAACAAAGGAACCCGACTTTACATTTAGTATATTGAAGCGTTATCAATGTTGATAAGAGATTTATACCGGATTATAATGTTGAGTGCCTAATGGAACAATAATATTGTTTTTAAATGATCTGTCAATTTAAATGATATCGTACATTGTAAAACACGCCAATACCAAACTTAAAGCAATGGTATCATTATCAGTTTACAGGCACAAAAGGTAAATACCGTTTTAAAGAAATCCTTATATAACAGAGGCATTATCTGTGCATTAATCTATTCAGTAAACTGGTGTCTTTGTTAGAGCGCAGTGGTGTAGTGTAACACTTTTTGCTTTAAATCATATTCTATATTCAATGTCACATACATTATATAATATTTTGTTTTACATATCTTTCGTCAACGGTTAATGATACATTTTAGTGTTCAAACTGGCCTTTACACAATGTAATAAGTAAAACATAGTAAACGATTTGTCCTTAGATTGCTTTTCGGCACAAACTTTTAAGTTAATTTGGTAGATAAATTCCTCTTCAAATAATTATACTTTAGGTTTCCAGTTTTTGCATTGAGCAAAACCAAAGAGACTTGTCAAAATGGAGCATGGTGCACTTAATTGATGCACTTATTAAAACCCTTCTTGTATTCATTATACAAATGAAAGAATTCACCCAAATATCGCAACTAGAAAAACCAGATATAGACAAAAATATGTAAAAAATATTCGATTAAATTGCAGTCACGTTGATGACTTATAGCCATAATAGTCATAATCACTTTTAGTATTAAAGCAATCCATAATATAACAAGTAAATCAAATACTATCATCTTCAAAACTTCCATATCTTAATGAGGAAACCGAAGTAAATCGATTGATACAAAGTGGTAATATGAGTGAAAATTAGATAACAATTTTCGATGTAAAGATAAACAAAATTTAAATTTTCTTTATCTCTTTAACAGTTCTTTCGTATTCAAGCGAAGACGATCAGGAATGTCTGGATAAAAACGGCCAGTGTCTTGACACTGATGTATTTCAACATTGTGTGAACGGGACATTCCATGAAAAATCGAAGACAAAATGCACAGGACACTCCAACAGAAAGTGTTGTGTACCTACTAATTAACAGGTTATACTTGAAAAACATTCTGAATAACAAGTTGTTAGAGAAGGAAAGGGAACTGTTTCATGATTACACAATAACGGATGAAGTAATGTACAGTGAGGTGCAGTCCTAACATAACATTATGTTAACGTCGCGTTAACGTGAAGTTTGCTTTCCTCGTGTGCTCAGGACTGCTGAGCACACGCGTCATCGTTAACGCAGATTTCCTCGTGAACTTAAATTCGAGACCGCGTTAACGCGCTTGACAGCCACGTTCGCTTGCTTACAACTTAAAACTTACATTAACATGTGCATACAATGTAGAGAAGGAATTGAAGGAGGTTCGATATATACATTTTATATTTGAATATAAGAACATATTACTTTGTGCATGTAGGTAAATATTTAGAATTAAATAAAACGCTTATGAGTTAGGGATGAGTTTTTAAAATATTGAATACAATTTCCGAACATTGAATAAATAATAATAGTGACGATAATCATGGTATTAATATATTACGAAAAATAGATAAATAAAAAAACCCAATAATAAATACATAAATAGGAATAGATATATAAATAAATTATAAAAAAATAAAATTATTTTAAACAAATTTTATTTTAAACAAATGAATACATAATTTAATTTATTAAAATAAATTAATAAAATAGAATTATAATCTAATTATCCTAGATTTTTTATACTATAAACTGACGAAGTTTTTTCATAAATACCTTAGTGCATGTCTACGCCGTAATTTCCATTGTCATTTTACATATGAAACCCATAATGCGGGGTGTCATTTTAATATTACATTTAATACACGTATATATAGCGACATTTGCAGTTATTAATTAGATCCCTTTTATTTCCTCCATCCGTACCACTGCATAGAGAATTACAAATGTAGGCATGTGAACGCGTGATTGGACCGAGCGCACGCGCCCGCGTTAACGCAAGGAGCGCACGCGCGTCCGGTCGAGCAGTCCTAGCACGTGTGCTCAAGCAGTCCTCGTGACCGCTTTTCGCGTTAACGTGCATGTTATGTTAGGACTGCACCCATCTGTATATTGAGGTCTTTTTATAATTTTGTATGTATATGTACAAAACTGAATATGTACTTTAAATTAAAAGTTTGTAGATATTCTAAAATTAATGAGAAATGGAGTTACTGAGGGTGGAAAAGTATCTCTCTCATGCATAACGCTGTCCTTAGACGAGTTAACCTGGCTCTTACTTTTATGTGAATTTCGTGCCTAATTTTGCTCTTTGATATTTTCATTTGATTTCCATTCCCATGTTGATATTAATTTACTGATATCGCTAAGCCTTCGTAGATATACGTATGAAATCAGCGATATTTGCTTTCGATCTTACAGTATTAGGACTATTTTGTAGGTGTTAAATAAAGGGAAACGTAACTCAATAACCTTTTTGCCAATTTTAGATGATGTAAGGGGCAAGACCGGACAAATACAAAATTGCCGCTTAGATTTACGTCATATTACTGTGACGTCATATTCCAAGCGTTAACGTCATAGTGAAAATTCCGGTAAAAAGTGGTTTGCCCGGTAAAAGACCCCTTACATCATTTAAAATTGGCAAAAGCTCTATTGTACGAGAAAAACCGTCTGGGACAAGCATGCCAGATGTTATAATAAGAACATATTAATCATTCCTTATTTTATATTCTAGTTGCGGTAACACAACTTATATAGGATCAATTTTCACTCTCCGCAAGAACAACACATTAACATGGAAAAACATTATAACTATATAACAATAATAATGAGTAAGAGTAAAAATCCAAAATATGTGACGTAAATGCATCATTAAAAGGGATGAAAATACATAAAACTAAGAAAATACACAACAGCGGTTTCGAACCTTTCCTACTCGACTGAACGATTTACGGTACTATGTATAACCTAACTGCCATAACGCTATATTTGTACACAGTGTGTGTAGGATAAATACTTGGTTATTTACGTTATATAATTGGTGAAAGTAAGCAACAAATATGATGATGATAACTCGATGATTTGTTGGAAATATTCAATAAATAAAAGTCAGAATGTAATTACTGTAAGTAGATAAATATGAATAATTTTGGCAAAAAAGGTACCTAATGAATATTTAAGAACCCTGAAAAATAAAAGTCCTTTTTTGGAAACGACTATCTGCACTATGAAAACAAACTATTACAACAGCTGCAAAGGGAGCTTTCTTAATGAGCTCCATACTGAGAATCGCATGATTGTGTGACAAATAAACTTGTAAAGCATTAACATACCCCTGCTGTTAAGGCTATGATATATCATCGATGATGTTTATCTATATTCATTTCATGTATTCAAATATTTTTGTGTGTATGTTCTGGCTATTTGTTGCAGGCGTAAAGTGGTAAAAGTGAAAACGACCAGGATCATAAAAGGAAAGAAAATATACAAACTTCAGACAATGCGTAATATAATACCTCAGCATATTTATCGATGAAAGTAGTAAACATCCCCTGGATATGACCGGTAGACTCATGTGAGCCGTTCTCAAATAATTTATAGCGATATCTAATATAAACTCTCGTACTAGTTCAAAAATGATAATGGTTTTCATCTTTATAAAGATAGCATATCCGAGAATGCTACTTGACATATGTGAATATTTTTAACATTAGGACCAAACAGTGCGTTGACTTTTGCCGGTGAAATTCGTACCCAAACATTAAATAGTCTGTTTACATTTATTCAGTGTACCTCTTGTATGTTTTATCAGCGAAGAAAAGATACCATATCCATGCAATATTATGAAAATAAAGTAAAAATTTTATCACTTTTCATCCCCATATGGACTAGTATCTAGTTTTCCAAGGACATTATGTATACCGTGAATGGGACGATATAATTATTGAAAACTGTCACACTAATGAATTATTCATACTACGCACAAACAATTTTGTGCTTATTGTAATCAATAGACTTCAATTAAATGGAGTACAAAATGTTCAATAAAGCATCGCAATTATATTAGGGAATGTGTGGGCGTTTGTGTGCAACATTACTGTGACCGAGATATTTGTCTTTGAATCAAAGGACTTATTAAACGTATGTCTTTTTAAACACAAGAAGGTAAGAAGTAAAAGATAGTAATCATTTCCATCATTTAAGAAATGAATCTTATATATATATATATATATAAGATTCATTTCTTAAATGATGGAAATGATTACTTCTTACCTTCTTATATATATATATAAATAAATATATATATTGTTGATTGAGGTATCAACCTAAACTTTGGGCGTTTTCCGTCCAAATTTTAGGTTGATACCTGAATCAACCAAAAATAAATATAGGATTAATTTCTTATCATTTTATTAAGCTTATATGTGGAAACAAAAATTTAATAAGTGCCCAATAAACATAATTTATAACGGCACTGCATTACCATTTCATACCTGATACATGTGACGTAATAATACAATTACAATGTATACAATAACGGCGGCAATACGAAATACGAAAATTTTATCCTAGTGTCCATTGAAAAGATTAGAAGTGAAATAGAACGAACGATTATCAAAAACACGAATTAAAGAAACTTGCATATGAGGATAATACTCTGTTGCCCAACGTATTTATATTTTAGATGCTTTTAGTATTATTAGAAATGCAATGCATGTTGACTGGTGCACGAGCGTGTCACAGGGTGGAAAGAGTAGGTTTCAGGGACTTCGATCGGAGGCAGTACCTGCTCTGGTGCCCGTCCTGTTTGCCTAGTCGGGCATGATACCGTACAAATTACAATTGTTAGCGTCCATTGTCGAATGATCGGCTAGTAGCAGACGAGTACTGTTTTCTGTAACATATGAGCCAGTAACTATTTTTTTCTTTGACTACAAGCTACATGTACCGCATGCATTATGCATTTCTAATCAGCACTGTACTGAAGACTAGTTGATATACCTAGTTATATCTTACTTTTTTATTGAATAATAGTAGGAAATTATATCTTATATTTAATAGTTTCTGTAGCGAAGTGCGATTTCTTTTTTGTACTTTGAATTCGTCACATATAATGAAACAATGTTATGTAATCGATTAACAACACGGGAATCACTGTTTCTTAAATAGAACGGGGTTTCGAATTCCAGATGAAAGTAGTTTCGGTAATTGTGACATATCTGCACTCAAAATTTTGTTGATGCAGAAATCAACTGAATTTTTTAACCATTCAGATTCGCCGCTAGACCATCAACATAAAGAGAATTAAATGAATACTAACTCATAAACTACGAGTTACTAACTCATAATCTTATGAGATCTCGGCAGGTGAGACTAGTCAGCAAGAGATGCTTACTCTTCGGTGGCACTCGATCCAACCTCTAGTTCATCCAGAAGTTTGCAATAGCCTTTATCTCTTTTTGTATGGTATAATGGATGTTTCTGTACTGACTATCGCTCTATATCTTAGAACTCTACTTTTTATATAAAAGTGAATTGTCTGACAGTTGAACGCTGTGTTCAGAATGTTTTGGGGTTTACAAATATAAATAGTATTTCAAATGATTTTAAAACTTACAAACCTTTACTCAAAAGAAAAAAATAGCAAATAGGAAAACAAAATGTGTGTCCAGGAACGTCCATATGGTAAACTTTGGTAGGTTCCAGGCTGCATATGCAGCAATTCGATGTCCATCTTTGTGTGTTTAGTACTACGGTGATAATGCTTCATGCAATGCGATATATCACTGTCATACTTAATACTGCGTGCTACATGAAAAGATACTTCTACCCCCAATATCTGTCGTTATTATCAATATCAGTTGTAAACATCTTTCTTTTTTTATTACACCAGATAACATATAATGTAAGATAAGGTGAAGGAAACACAACAATATTTATTGAATTAACAGTTCTTCAGAATAAATATAATGAAATATACAATGAAATACAATATCAGTTTGAATATATACGCGTATTTTAATGACATCAACAACGCTGAATATGAATGTAAAACCAATTCATAACATTGAATTATTCAAATAATATCTACAGATGGGTTTTGTAATTACATATACGTAATACGTCACGTTATGTCACGCCCTGTAACAGGCCAGTTCAAACTCTATATTAACGTTTAGTGTTGTAAAGCAGTATTATGAAAGAAAGATGATCAGAATATCAAACTATCATCAGTATAATATGGAGTGTGGGAGGCAGTAGCCATGAATTACACCAGTGTAAAGGAGTGAATACTATATCTTCATGCCACATTCATCATGCCACTTAAGCATACATACATATTCTGTGTTCTCTTTCCTTTTAAAATATGAGTTGTTCATAGATGACTTTAGAGAGAAGACAGAAGACATATGACCAAGGTGTATGACACAGATCACCAAGGACATGCACGTGAAATATGATAATAATCAAATAAACACAAAATATGACAAAGCAAAAATATTCGATAGCATTGCAGTTACGATACTGACCTAGTACGGTCAATAAGATTAACGAATGTTATTCAGTTCGTGTGAATAACCGGTTTACGGGTGCCCTTCTTCCCAGTCACTGCAAAAGCAGCTCAATCAAAGGACAGTTAAAAAAATTTACAAATAATTTTCCATATAGAGAACAAGGATCAACAGGTTTCTCAAGTCAAAAAGATACTTATGCGTTCTACCCTTTACAACAAAGATCTTTTCCTTAACAAAAACAGAAACAAAAAAAAAAAAAAATCCCCAAAGGAAAGAAAGACAGAAGTACCATAGATTGGACAAATTGAGGATACCTATGCAATCTACCCTTCACATTAACATTTCTTTTTTAAATCAGAAAGAAAAAATTAAAGATAGGTTGGAGAAGGAAATAGTTATTTTAATGGTGAAAAATTGGATAGTAAATTACTTTTGTTCACTCTATTGTTTCCCGTACATTCTTTCTATAAGAAATTAAGGTGCATCATATTGTCATTGTAAGGAGATACTCCAAACATTCTAAGACAGACGTAAGTAAGCCGGTAATTAATGGTTGCATACATCGTGTCTAGATTGAAACAAGCTGAGATTTCAAAGTTGCTATAGTCTACAATTCTGACAGCGAGGCCCATTCTCAGAGGACTATGTGAAAAAAATAATGCATTATGAAAACCGTCCTCAAAATGAGCAAGATGCACATCTTCACCAAGCTGTGAAAGTCTTTCATTATTCCATCATCACGAATGAAATCATAACCACATGTCATAATGTATGTAAAGGGAAGGTTTAACAACACCTTATCGTCCCCAAGCATCGGCGCTACTCTCGGATCAATGAGTTTATCTTTTAACGATTAAACTAACTCTTCATCTCCCTTGTTGTACTGAGGTCCCATGTTATGTTTTAGATGTTTATCACGTACGTATTTCCTTGGTAACCACATATGTTGATCTACGAATTCACTGCATTGACTGTTTGAAATCAGATGTTGTGTGGTTATTATTGAGAAAAGCATCTTTATAACATGGGTCGACACCAAGATAATTCAATACAAAAACCATCGAGTCTGGTTTGTTAATACTGCGGTTCAAATAACGGTTATTCTCAATCATGGATGTTGACATCCAATTAGAAAATTGCAATGATGGAACGAGAAGTTGCATAGCAATTTTTTGTTTGTGTTGTAATGTTATTGCTGCTGCCATGTTTCCACCAAAACTGTCTCCGCACAAGGCAATCGATGCAAAGTTCTTCATAGTTTTCAAAAACGTATTTGAAAACGTCAATGCAATTGTTAAGCGGTTTCGGGAAAGGAAATTGTGGGCTTAACTTATGACTTAAAATGAAAATGTTGAATTAAATCACTATTCAATGAGAAAGCAATGAAAGTCAGATAAGAGATTTATCAATAATATCAATCATTATTATTATTGGCCATGGACATCATTCAAAAGACAAAGTAAGAGGAACTGAACACCTGGTGCACAAAACAAACAAACAAGGTGGAGGGGTATAAAAGTGTTCTCGTTATAGTGTTTACAACAAATATAGTCGTAGTTAATTGAAATACAAAATAAGTGGAACTGAACATTTCATATAGCCCGTCTGTAAGCGAGCTCAAATCTTTGATCTTTCGACCTTTTGCTGTTTAATGGAACTGACAACATTATTTTGGCACTGAAGTCTCCGTTCGGGGCATGCAAATGTTGTACACAACGAAATATTAGTTATACGTACTTGACCGAGATGGTGACTATACCGCTTTCTATACATATTTTTCTCATCAATGGATCGTATGAATCTAAAAATCAACTAAAATTAAAATTGAATGGATCATTTAATCAAAATATATTTAAATGGGCCAAAATTTTCAACATTTTCTTGAAATGAATTCATGATTTATGAAAAATATATCGCATGAACAAACAATAAATGGTTGACAAAAAATCTATTCAAAGTTTTACTGGTATTCCTCAAAGCGACGTTTTACCACCATAGCCTCATTGTATATCGACATTCTCTGATCAATATTAAAGAGATCCACTGATAAAACAATAAAATCGCAAGTTCAAAACAAGCATCCTATCATATTAATTATTTTCGAAATTAAATTATGTAGCATACGAATTAGAAGTACCGTATATTCTAACCCTTTTGTCAATGTTTGCGTTTCATATCCAATAACGGCAGGAGGCAGGAATTGTCCGACTAGGGAATTTTTCTTTCAATGCTTGTTTAAACACAAGTTGACTAGCGAAACTGGAGATGCTTAATTCTTCCAATGACATGATTTAAATGACTGATGATTGCAGTATATTGAATTGAGTGTCGCAGTTATATTCTATCAATTACTTTTATATTTTACGTTCCTTGTCCACTGGCTGCTTCCAGAAAATGTGACATGCTCTTGTATACATATAAACTACCCGGTATAAAAATCGAAGTTTAATATTTAAACAAATGTATGAAGGTAACGGGTTCTCATGTTCAATAATTGATATGACATACCAATAGACAAAAGACTCCATCTGCCTCCATGCAGATATATAAGCAGAGGGAGATATTTCTTATAGGTTGATGAATCCTTACGCGAACTCCTCTCAGCTTAGTATCTTCTATCTGCAACACGACATTTCAATGTGGATAACATGAAGCAACTTTTGGGATTTAATGGACGTCTATTCACAATGCAGGTCTGTATGATGCAATGCATGCTAAACTTAATGCCTGTTGAAATCTTCTGAATCGTATAGACTGGACAATGCTATATCAGCAGTTTAATTGAGTTTTATGGACAAGGTATGAAAATATTTTCAGATAAAGTACATTAAAATGATATGAATTCATCCACTCAGTCAACTCTCCTATTTCATGTGCGTAATGGTTATGTGCGTGTGAGGGTTTAGTTTTATTACGAAATTCAAATGGCTTGAAAGTTGACACCCTATTGCTGCCTTATGATAGGAAATATATCTTTTTTCAGATGTTTCTATACAAATGTTTTAAAGAGATGAGATATTATAGAGATACAAAACCGTATGTAAAAATTTCTTGTCACTAAAGTACAGAATTCGATTACAATTTCAAAATGGAAATTCCCATGGCTGAAAATAGATTTAGCACATTTAATGGTTTTTGTTTGAGTTCAAAAAGCAAAACATGCAATCTGTCATGGCGAGACACAACTTTTATGAGCAATATATTTAGGAAAAGGCAACACAATGATGTCTCGGATATTATCCAAGGAATTGTATGGGAAATAGTAAGACTTGGAAGTGCCCCGTTTACCAGTCACCATGGTTAGAATGAACCAACAGCCATCCTGCGGTCAAAGTCGGAGAAATGTGTCGTGAACCCAAAGTACGTCGATGCGTCTATCTGGAAATAATGTATTATATCGACATTCACATACCTATACAGTTCTTGACGTTGAGATAGGTGATAGGTGAATATATCACACCGTAATAAAAATGTAATTATTTAATTAAAAACGATGAAATAATTGATATCTGTTATTGATAATCATCAGAACAGATGTTAAGAATTGGTTTGTGGGTGTTCAACTCGTTCTCATTATTGCCATTGTGTCTACGTATGCTTGTAACGAGATTAAGTGAACCTTCTTGATTTTATGTTTCTTTCCGAGCTGACTTGTAGGTTTTGACATGGAAAATAAAACTGATATTTGAAATAATCACTACCTATATACTGTGTTTCGGTATCTCATATGAATTGTAAATATTTTTTTTCCATACGATGAATCAAAATACTACAACAAAGACATTATATGACTATATATCTATGTCTCTTTACTTACAGTATAACCATATGTTTTCATCATGACATCCATGAACTTGACCTTCTCTGGAATTGGTTCTGGTACTCTCGTATCAAGATAGGAAAACAGTGAAACCGCACACCTAACCGCTATGTGAAAAATATCCCATTTTGATGTCACTATACATACTCCGGTGTAATATTAAAAAGTGACCCCATTGAAAAGTGACCCTCGGGTCAGTTTTCAATGTTAAAAACTGACCCACGGGTCAATTTTCAACAGTTTCAGGGTCGATTTTTAATGTGGAAAATGAACTCGGTCCGTTATTTAATGACCGCCATCTACGCATGTAAAAGTGATCCTCGCCTGAAAATGTGACCCTCGTTGAAAATTGACCCGCAGTGGTGGGTCATATTTTTACGTTAAGAATTTATTCTTGCGTATAATGCTCCCTTGAACTATGTATTTCACACTGAACACTTCCTGATTGCACACGGGTCATTTAAAGGATGGTCTACATTTTATGTTGGATAATGACATCATATGTAATGTATTATGCACATTTCGATCTCATTAGACGCGTTGTCTATTAGAACTGATATTTCATTAGGTATAAGCATGTTGTGTGCTTTTGTTGAATAAAAATTGACACTTTGCAGAGATAATGCAGGGATTATAATTGGAGGGTGTGAGGATGGAAGGGAAAGGGGGGGGGGTGTTAATATTTCAATATTAATTCATGACTCCATATGATAAAGCTTCGAACTTCTGCTTAAAATATAATGTGACTTCTAATAATCTTTAAAAGAAACTTAAAAATTTCTTATTAGAGGTGGGATCAAATTACAACATTATAAAAACCACCCCTTGTCGAGATAATCTCCTTATTACAATACACATATTTAGCTAAGTACACGGTGTGCTTTTGTTGGATAAAAAGTGATAATTTGCAGATACGATACAGGGATTATAACTAGGGCATTGAGGGGGGGGGGCATATTTCAACATTAATTTTTTACTTCATATGAAAAAAAAAGCATCGAACCCCTGCTTAGAATATAGTGTGACTTTTAATAAACTTAAAAATTAGAGGTAGGGTCATATTTTAACATTAAAAAATGACCCCATGTCAATAACTCTCCTTATTACAATACAAGTATTTAACCAAGTACACTGTGTGCGTTTGTTGAATAAACAATAATAATTTTAGGAGACGATGCAGGGATTGTAACCAGGGGATTGGGGGTGTTCATATTTCAATATTTATTCCGGACTCCGTACTAAAAAAATCGAACTCCTGCTTAAAATGTAATGGGACTTTAATAAACTTGACTTCTTATTTGAGGTGGGGTCAAATTTTAACATTAACAACGATGCCCATGTCGCGATAATTATTACAATAAAAGTCTAACTAAGTACACTGTATGTTTTTGTGAAATAAGGAGGGACGTTTTGCTGAGACAATGCAAGGACAGTAGTTGGGAAGTGGGTGTTAATACTTCAACATTAATTAATGACTCCCTATGAAATAATCGAACTCCGGTTTATAACATAGTGTGGCTATTCGATTATCTCGTAATAATAAATATAGAACATATATACCTTTTAATTTAGTGCACCATATGCGCATTTCGACAGCTTATGTATCTTCAGTGATGCTCGTGACCAAATGATAGAATTCTCCAAATATATAAATATTTGAAGAGCACTGTTGAAACCAAAATGAACGAAAGTGAACCAAAGAATCTATCTAGGGACAGAGCTATGCATGAGGGAGATACTCCTTTGTTTTAGAGTGACGTAACTAATTTGATGACTGAAAATTTGAAGTATATATTTCATATCAGTACAAAAGCACTGAAAACTAGACTTATGATGCCCTCGGGCACTATCAATCCACCAGCAGTGACACAGGCCTAGTGGTTATAATAAATATAAAACATATATACCTTTTAATTTTGTGCACAAGATGCGCATTTCGACAACTTATTTGTCTTCAGCCGATGGTCCAGGCCGAATAATTCGATTTCACATGATATATAAATATTTGAAGAGCAGCGTTGAAACCAAAATGACCGAAAGTGAACCAAAGAATCTATCTAAGGACAGAGCATGAGGGAGATACTCCTTAGTTTTAGAGTGATTTGATTAATCTAGTATAATGTACTTGAAGACTGGTCATTAGAGGTAGGGTCAAATTTCACCCAAGTCGAGAAAACCTCCTTTTTACGATACATGTACTTAGCTAGATACACTTTCAGTGGGGTCAAATTTTAACGTTAGGAAAGGATAACTTTAATAGCCTACAAAATGTCTTTGTACAGGGAATATCTGGAGCAATCAATGCATGTAGATTGATTATACGGTGATAGATTCGTCATTTGTGACACGTGATACAATTATGAACTTTTTACATGGTAAATGTGCTGTGTTGTCATCTTGTCATAGGATTTTCGACGGCATTGGTGAAAATTTCATGGCATCAGGTATGTAAAATGATATCGCACCCAAACCCGTAAAGCCATCTTCTTTGAGGGGAAAGTGTCTTTATACTGACTGATTTTAAATCTGAGAATAAAAACTTTTAGTGGTTTTCTGTTGGGTTTAATGGTTGTTTATAGATTTAGTATTTAAATTATAAACTGTTTTGACCTATGCCCTTGCTCTTGTGTTAACTACGTCGGTAAGAGTAGGCAGTTCCTAATCGAAAAAAGAAAATCATGACGTCATGGATTGACGTTACAGTTTTTCCGTTACTGACGACACATAAAAATTGTCCTCAACAGATACATTGAATTCCCACTAATGAAACCTGACGCCGAGTCGTGAAGATGATACAGTATCAAACCATCCTTTGTATACAAAGATAATATCTTATACATATCAGCGCTTGATCATTTACGTTTTTGACAGTCTCATTACTGCATCTTAAATTAAGGAATGCTTGTTCTTTGAGTTTGAGTACTCAATAGGCATACATGTGCATGTGTGTATAGATTAAGTGTCGGTACAAAATACTTCAAATATAACTGGCATCCGTCATCGTTCTTGTCCAACACTAACAGGCATCATGCACATATATAAATTTCAAAACACCGAAGTACCCAAGGGTAAACTATATCATAATCCATGGAACAAAAGAACAATATCGTGTATAGTGTCATATTCAGACAAATGGGAACCCAAGTAAAATCGAGGTGAGACCAGGTGCCCGGGAGGAGTAAGCGTCCTCTGGTTGCATGCAACACCCATCGCAAAAGTCTTGCAACAACTTGTCAAATCGAGGAAGTAAACACATGAATAGAAATAGAATAGAAATACACGAAGGAGACAAGAACACGAAGTCAAATTTTCCTATTGAAGGCATGAAATGTTGTTTAACTGAAATTCCGGCGTCGGGATGCACGTGAAAAAATGACTATATACATATACCTATTACGTTTAACATAAAAAGAAATCGCAGGTAGACAGAAAGCCTGGAACCCTGTGTTGTAATTGAAGGAATTTGTTCGAGTATCCAATCACTGGAAAGATAACACTCTGAAGTGATAATCCGGGAAATATCCAGTTTTCGACCTTCTCATGTATGTAAATGCATATATATATATATATATATATATATATATATATATATATATATATATATATATATATATATATATATATATATATATATATATATATATATATATATATATATATATATATATATATATATATATGCATATATATATGCATAATATAAAACCAGTCTATTAATGATTCGGTTTTTATTTACACAATCTATTACATGTTTTTATTAGATTGATTTGGAGGAATCTTGTTTTGTCAGATTTGTGTTACATTTAATATTTATGTGCAGTTAGATCTAATTGTTTGTTTATTGTTTTAGGTCACACCATGATTACTTCTCGTGCTAGTCAGTACTTATTGTGTTATCATCTTCTTCTGACTAATATTATGATGAACTTTTCATTAAATCATATAAACAATTTTTATCAAATATGTTTTATTCAAGGTCTTACTAACCATGCCACCAAAGGCGATGTGTTGGACAGAATTTCCATCAGCAAGTATTCTGAGGTGATTTAGACCCTTAAAGCTGATTTCCCAAAGGACAACTGGGAACCTAATGTTCAGATAAGAACGAAAATAGGAAGAATTCAGAAAAAGCGACAGAAAGGGAAAAAAAAAAGACAAAAAAGATAAAGAACTTAAACTTTTGCTAAACAAGAAATTTGAAATTCTATCTACAGCTCACACGATGGCTACAGCTACATTTACAGAAATATCTATTTCTGATAATGAGCATAGGTAAACTCTTGCTACTGCCATCAACCAAACTAAGACAGTAGAACATGAAAACAAGAACTTGAAAAGGCAGTTGGCAAATGAAATAGAATTAAGAAGTGATCTGGAGTTGCAAATCCAACATTATGAAACAAAAAATGATATGTTATTGAATCTATTAATTTTTGTCACACAAAAGCAGAATAGTTTGCTACATGATAAGAAACAAGACATTCAGGTTTAAGGAAGGAATGCATTAAATGGGAAAAATATTCTAAATTATCTGGGGAATTCGATAAGAATGTTGTCAAACTTGAAATGTTGAAAAATAAGTTGGGTTCTAATAAGACTAAAAACAAAAAGATAAAAAGAAAACAAAAAGAGAAAATAAGTAGCCAAGAAATGTGAGTTGAAAGAACATATGAAGTCAATACAGGTTAAAGGGAGCGAGACTGAGAGTCTGAAAGAGAGAAAGATCTAGAAGTACAGGAGATTAAAAAAGAGAAAAGAAATCTCCTTGTGAAAGTATGCAATTTAAGTGAGAGAGTATCAAGTCAGAGAGAGAAATTCATGAACGAAAGAGAGAGTGAGGTAACAAGAATGAAAGAAGATATAAATATTCTTCAGGGCAAGATTGCTGAGGTAAAATCATTGAATGCTCTTGCAGCAGAGACAGAGCTCTGTTTCTATAATGGTAAATATAATAATGAGCTTAGAGAAACCATAATGACTTTGGTCACACATTGTGGGATGAGTCAAAGAAAAGCAAATGATGTTATAAGAATTGTTGTTAAAATATAACGGGCAATACCTTGTCTAGACTTCCAAGTGCTGGTGATAAGTTTAAACATGTTGCTCAGCAGCAAGTAGCAATGCTTGAAAATTCCCCAAACAGGAGAGATAAATGGAGTTTTCAGTAGTAACTGCTTCCACCAAGATGGAACTTTGAAGTTTCATAGACACTTCGAGGCATTTCAAGTGACCACACGTGACAAAGGAACATATTCGTTTGGTCTTACAGAGGTAGGCTCAGGTGATGCTCTATCACTAATGGCAGCATTTAAGAAGCAGATACAAGATCTTGCCAATGCTGTTCAGGTGGGCGATTTAGGAATACCAAAACTTGTAACTACCATTGTGTCAACAATGTCAGATCAAGGGTCGACACACCCTGTATTCAGTGCCCAGCTACAAGAACTGAAATTATTTGTCATCTTTTTTGCAAGATGCATATTTTCGTAAATATGGTATCTGAGGTTGATAAATGTTTGTCAACTTTTGAAAAAAATATTTGAAATGGAAAAAATCCATATTCTTTTGAGTGGTCTGAGAGTGGAGCATCTAGACTGACCAGGACTGTCAGTAAGACCCTAACAATGTATGGTTGTGAGAAATCGAGTGTAGGTTTATTTGAAGGAGAAAGGTCTCAAAAATCTAATACCTTTCAAAGGTCACGGTCTCAATCACTAATTTTATACTGCAGGCACCACATATCACCTACTTAATGACATCAATTTCTGGATAACTTGTTAGATCCAAATGATCTACTGAAAAGTGTGCCATTTGATGTCAGGGAAAAAGCCTATACTGCTAGCCTCAGGGCACTTGGTATCATAGACAAGGTCATCATTGGTCCCTTATGGCGTGTCATTGAATGTACATCTAATATATTGGATTTGAACCCACGGCTTGAACTTCTTCATAATGAACTAAAGGAATTTCATCAAGATGCATCCCCTTTATCGCAGGGTCAAGTAATATTTGAGGATGTGTCCACAGGGACGACATATATGACACTTTATTCACGACATCTGATGACCCATCCTTCGAAATGTATGTTCAAATGGCTCTTGAGCTTGCAATAGCAGGGATGCTTCTGATCCTAGAAAGACAGACAAAAGACCAACCTCCTGGGGGGGAAACACTATTATCCCGCTGTAGATAACCAGGTGAGGGCTGCAAATGTGCCTCCAACTAACACATGCTCTGAGCGAGACTTTGCTCAACTGGACTTGCTCATGACAATAAAACCCACAGCAAGTACAGTCGCTTACGAATCAATTATCATGTGGTCAAATAATAAAACATCAGAGTGGTTGAATGGTCTTGATGATGAATATAAAAGCAAAGTCCTAGATGACGCTAGGAAAATGGACTCAAGTTTAATAAAATCATTTAAATTAAGACAACATAACCTCTGCCACAAAAAGTTGAAAAGTCTTAAAACAAGACAAGAGAAAAAAAATCAGCAAGAAAACAAACTGTATAAACAAAAAGTGAATCTGACAAGTAAATTACATGACATTGGAGGGCTTTGGACAAAGCCACATGACATTGGCATCTTCAAATTAAGCAACAGGACAGACATCACACTTTAAAATGCAATAACTACCCAATTACATTTTAGGAGATTTGTTGTAGACAGTAAAAGACCTAAGCAGAAGTTTCAACAACCTGCTTATGGCAAAAACTTTTCTATTTTAGAATTAGAACAAAACATCAAAGATATTATAATATTAAACAAAGACCACGAAGTATCAGATGAGACCGAAAAGACATCAAATTACTATTCTACAAATGAAGCTGAAGCAAATATTTTATTAGCAAAAGAAAGATTAGGCTCTAAATTACAAGGTAGAAAGAAAATTCAAGTAAGCCAACAAACAAATCTCCTACCATTATATATTGAAAATCCTTCTCCATTATTGGCAAAGAAAATTTTACACAAATTCAAAGAAGCAAGTTCAAACAGCACAACATGGTATAGGGGTGAAGTTCTCTCCATTGCAAAGCTAAACGGCAGGTTGATAAAATTTAATATTTTATATGATGGTGAGGATAATATATGTAAGTTTTCTTTGTTTATAGATATGGAAAAAGGGGACCTGATTGAAGAAATCTAACTTAAATCTTATCCAGTGTACTCATATGTATACATTCACATATATAATGTTTTATTAAAACCTGCACTGCATGTCTTTAAACATGTTGGAAGGAAATTAATTAGTAAATATTGCATAATTTATTCCAAAATTATATAGAACAACCACAGCTGCTTGTTTATCACGAAATTTGAAGCTCTTTGTTCAATGATAATTAATATATATTGTTGACCCTAAATGAAGACCCATTGTTTATCTGGTATTTAATGTCAGTCCCGTAGTAGACTGATCATGGTTGAATTTGTATGTCTTATATATAAACCAAAGGTCAGTGTCTGATAATTAATGGAGTTTTTGTTTAGGGATTTTATAACAGCCATTTTAAATTTAGGTCACATATGTCAATTATAACTTTATATTAGTAAAGTCAAAAAATGTTATTTTGATTTTGGAATAAAATTATAAAATAAGTTCAGACTGACCAGAGTAATTTATCTATTAACATTCCCCGAGGGACACAGCATCATCTGTACCTATTTTAATTGATGATTATTTCTTTTAATAATACGATTCACTTATTGTACCTCAGTATATGTATAGTTAAATCCGTATTAAGTGAACACGAGAAAAATAGAATTATAATAATGAAGAAATAAACAGTAGAATGCAGAAATTTGAGAAAAAAAATCTTAAAATGACAGGCAGGTGGCCCTTTTGTCAGCCATATTGACTTTCTATGATTGTCATGGAAAAGAAAAAGTAGTTCTATTCTTCAAGGTTATTGTTTTATTTATTCATATCTGATTATTAAAGAAATATAAGCATACAACTGCAGAAATATGTTTAACAAATTCAAAAAATATGTCGATGGGGGCCATTTTGTCTGCAATATTGGATTTCCATGAGTGTCATGGTAATCACAGTGTTGCTCATTCTTCATCGACGAAGAATATATATGGATTTAATAATTTGTTTCTAACGAATAATGAAGACATATGCAGAAAACTGCAGAGATAGGTTAAAAAATAAAAAAAGAATATGTCGATGGCGGCCATTTTGTGCATGATACTAGTGCATCTTTTTTCGTCAAATAAAAACTAGTTAGTTTCTTTTTTTATTCTCTTCTTAAATAACACATTTCTATTGTCATTACTAACTTGTACAAATTTGACCTGAAGACCCTGTATGTTATATATGTTAATAGTTCCAACATATTATTCGATCTCTGATACACTCTACTCTCCTCCCCCCCCCCCGTCCCCCCGTGTTATAGTATCTAAGCTGCTTTTACTAGAGCCTTGGAAAAATGGGAAAATCCCATTTAATGGTATAATAGATTTTAAATATCAATTAAACTTTTAATAGAAAGACTGTTTCATTTGGTACTTGGTACACTTTATAATACCATAAAGTGAATTTTCCACAGCTTTACAAGAATGTTGTAAAAGCAGCTTCTAGCCTATAATATAAGAGAGAAGAAAGACGGAGAATTGTGTAGAGCACTCTGTATGAAAGATTGCATATTATTATACATGTATGTATGGTGATAAAAATTGCATATTATTCTACATGTATGTATGGTGATAAGGACTGCATATTATTATACATGTACATGTATGTATGGTGATAAAGACTGCATATTATTTTACATGTATATATGGTGATAAGGATTGCATATTATTATACATGTATGTATGATGATAAAGATTGCATATTATTATACATGTATGTATGATGATAAAGATTGCATATTATTATACATGTATGTATGATGATAAAGATTGCATATTATTATACATGTATGTATGATGATAAAGATTGCATATTATTATACATGTATGTATGATGATAAGGATTGCATATTATTATACATGTATGTATGATGATAAAGATTGCATATTATTATACATGTATGTATGATGATAAGGATTGCATATTATTATACATGTATGTATGGTGATAAAGATTGCATATTATTATACATGTATGTATGGTGATAAAGATTGCATATTATTATACATGTATGTATGATGATAAAGATTGCATATTATTATACATGTATGTATGGTGATAAAGATTACATATTATTATACATGTATGTATGATGATAAAGATTGCATATTATTATACATGTATGTATAATGATAAAGAAGACTATAAAGAACATTTTACTACTAAAACATTTTCCGGGATCATGAACGCTCATTTATCTAAACTTTAAAAAGGGGAAACAACTTTTCCGGCCAAAAAAAAAAAGAATAAATAAAACTCGGCTCTGAAATTGGGCAAAACAAAAATTTTCAGGCCGATGAAAGTCTTCTTGCCCCCTCCCCCCTAATAAAATCAAATGGTTGCTCCCTTATACAAAATCTGTCATCAGTTCCTTCTAGATAAACAAATGACCACGCTATGTCAACCATATTTTCCGACATAAAATCGATATCGCTAGAATCCTTGTTTTCATTTAAACAAGTGACCCTTTTTGCATCAATTAAAAGGTTTGGTGTAGTGGTTTAGCGCTTGGCTTGAGGCACCGACGATCCGGGTTCGATTCCCGTACTGCGTCACCATGTTTAAGAGGTTGGCGACCTCCTGCTGCTTCCATGTCGCGATATAAATGAAGTATTGTTGAAAGCGACGTGAAACACCAATCACCAATTAAAATGTTCCCATCTTAAAATAGCAGAAAAGTCATTTTCAATATTAAGTTCTAATTGTCATTTTAAGATCAGAGCCATTTGATTGGTGATCTGGATTTTTTTGTAATATCTGCCACTTCTTTTGTGAATGACGATATATTCAGGGTTCCTATTACATGCATACACTGTATGTAAAATGTATGAAATCATGAGATTTTATCATAGATAAATATTCAATATTGTGTTAGAAGATTCTTGGGATATTTAATAGTAATCACTTACATAATACATGTACATTTTGTACATATATTATGCGAAATCAGAAATATGCTTATGCTAATACGAAAAATCTTATTTGAACAGTTGCTGATAAATACACGAGAAGAAAATAATGTTGTTCAATTCAAACTAAAGGACTGTACTGTTGCTTATCTCATTCTTGATCCGGTACACAACATTTCCTGTTCACATGCCCAATGCATTTATTGCTGTAATATGTTCCATTTATGCAGTTTTCATAAATTGTTTTGTCTTGACATTTTCCGTTCTCTCTTGCACATGCTGCGTCCTTATCTATAATTTTGTGATAAAAATATAAACGTTATTTCATTTAAAACACATTTTGGAGATACATTAATGAAGACAACTACCTACTGATATAATATTTTTGTCATAAACAATATGAAATCATTACAAAAATGATCAGTATTCTTTCATTTTAAAATGCAAAAATACAAAATTGTAAAACGAAACTACAAATACGATATAAGAATGTAATATTCTTTAAATAGAACGTTATATGAATAGGTTCACACTTATTGTGATTGTACTCAAATTGTGACTTCATTTGTATTATTAGATATAAATGTAAATTTAATACAAATATTAAGCCGTATTAAAACTACGAGAAATTGCTGGTGAACATGAGACTTTAATACCATCATTATGCCTAACACCTACACCTAACACCTCATGGCTTTAACTATTGTCCAAATACACAATATTTACAACTTTGTCCACTATTCATTGAAGAATGCAATGTACAGAACTGAGACAATGATTCTATTATTCAACAGATTCCTTTCAATCCTATCAGCTATTTTATCAACGGGAAGAGCAAGAAACAGGAATTACAAAACTGTGTAACTATGCATTGCGTAACCATCCACCAAGGAATGAAGAAAAAAAATACCGCGTCATAAACTATGAGGCCGTTCTACACTTAAATATATAGCGTCAATATAAGAACAAAACCCGATCTATATATTTATATGAAGACAAAGGGATTTGTCGATATATTATCGCTACAAAAAGCGTATCTCAACTGATCTACATGTATGTGTCGTTAAATATGTAGTAACATTCTGTCACACAAGACAACAAACGCATCATGAGCTCTGTAGTCGACTTTTAATTTTTTTTTTTTTATTTATTTTTGTTTTTTTAGGTGTTTGGTTTAACGTCACACCACGAATATTTCACGTATATGCTGACGGCATCTGCCTGATGCAGGGCATACAACCTTTGCAACGGAGCAGCCCGAAGCAGTGAGGGATCTTTAACGTGCTATGCATACCATGACACGGGGCCTGGGATTTTACTGTCTCATCCAAAAGACAGGACACCGGCATGACCAGAGCGGGAGTCGAACCCCGGCCTCCCGATCAGGAGTCCGGTGCGATACCACTAGGGCACGCCGGCATTTGGTCGACTTTTGAGGAAATACAGACACGACCTTGCTCTAAAAGGGTTCCTATGTGCAGAATATTTAAATGTGAAATTACGCAAAATAACGAATCTATTCAATAAGGTCCATTTCTGCGTCTCAGAACGACATAATAATAATCATAATTGTCTATGTACTCGTTCAAGCATATTCAACATGTTTAAATTACTTATGATTTTGTGTATGTACACTTATAAAGCAAATATTTATATTGTTTTTCGAACACTGCAGAAAGACATGCGAATAAAAGTCGCACCGTCCGAATAATGTAAGAAGTATCCCTTTTCTGCAAGACGAATCCGTTGTTTAGACTTGTTCGAAGATACATTTTTTAAAAAATATTTATTGAAGTTGTGCATTCTTCATGTCATCTGCAAGTATTGCACTAGGAACTTCTCTCATAATCACAATTCAATTCATATTAATTCAAAGGGTGGTATAAAGTACATATTAAGCAATGTAATTTTACTCTCAGCCCTAAAAGCATTTTTAAGTACATATATGTACTCTATGTCATCAGTAAAACGCTTTCCTATATGCAAGGATCTTTTTGTACATTGATTCTCTATCTAATATCTTAAGTGTCCAACTAAATAAAGATCTACAAATTATTGATTCGCCTAGATATAACAGAAAATATTAGAAATGCGATTCAATCGTATAACAGAAAATGCATTTAAAAAGGCAAATACATATTTAGTACAACCTGGTATTCTGTGAGATTTCTGTTTTATCTATGTGCAACCTTGGCGTTATTCTGATATTTAAAAGCTGACAAAGATATCATTCATATAAAATGAAAATTCAAAGAGTACCACTGAATGTCCTATTTTCATAGCCCAGTTAAAACAATGCAAATTACTGGCTCAGTTATGTGGCAGAAGTCACCAGTGAGCTATACAATACATAAACGACATAAACATGATAAACCGTGCTCTGCCAGTCTGAAAGCGAGCTAAGACCCTAGATCTGTAGGAGTCCCGACTAACAGTCAGAAGGGACGAGGTTCAGGACCATGTCTCCTCTGAAAGAGGTTTGGACAAGGCCCGTCATATAGTCCCCACCGCCCTGTTAGTCAGCGTGCAACGTTCAAGTAAGTCTGCATAAGGCTGTAGAGGGGCCAAATACAAGACCTATAGTAGGGAGGCCCAAACTCTTTCCTTAAAAACACATGAGATACACTTTTTAGATACCTATAAATATTTTTTTGTATCACAATATACCAAGGAATAAATAAGTTACAAAGCATGTTTTATAGTCAACAAACTCTGAAAATTTCACCGGTTTATCTCGAGTACTTTACAAGAAATGAGGATTTGAAAATGGACAATATTGCATTTTCACACCTTTTTCAAGCAAATGAAAATGCACAACCTCGCAATTTTATGAGTGTATAACTTAATCAGTTATGCATAAAATTTGTGATTTATTTATATTAATCTACTTTATGTACTACATGTATTACGAAAAAAGATAAAAACATTGGTTGTAAGTCTTATTTTCTCAAATATAATCTCTTAAACTTGACTCAGAATGGTTTTTTACTTTGATGAAAATGACGAAGTCCAAATGTCCAAGGTCATTTTTCTAAAAATTCATACAAGGATTCATAATAATGTAAAAACTTATTAAAAATGTTTACTTAGAAGGATATTTGAAGGAATTTAGATTGTATGACAAAAAATAAGCTCTGTATAAGCAAAAACATTTTACCTAAATCAGGGGCGGATAACTCTTTTTAAAAAATGTGAAAAATACCACACACATTTTAATTTATCATAGTATAGCTTATTTTTTTATATTAATCTACTATATGTATTATATTCATTATTTTAAAAACATAAAAACTTTTATTAAAAGTGTTAAAATCTCAAATATAAACTCTTCATAAATACAAATTGTCGTAAAGTTTGGTTGATTTCAATTCCTGTTCTTTATGTCTCCTTCATGATAATCCTTCACAATTAACAGGAAACCTGCTAATTAGTCCTTGTCTTTCATTAATATGAATACCCAGTTTGTTAAGATCGTTAATTAATATCTTGAAAGCTGTTAAAATGTACGAAATGAAGGTTGATATTTGCTGGGTCAAACAGCCGGTTGAGGTGATATTACGTAATAATTTAGCCGCACAGGTGACAGGTGATCGCCCTAGACGACGTTACCCCGATATACCCTCGATATATTGAAAATATTGCAACTTGATTAGGAAGTCAATTATTAAAGATATTATAGAATTCGTCTCGGGACTGGCCATCTGATTGCACATGACGAAGTGTCAACGCTGTCGCTGGTGTTTTCATGCGAGCTGTACTGAAAAACATACGTTTTCGAGTGCCAATTACAGGTATATCGGGGGAATATTAAAATTAGAATTATATTCTATAAAATCTTCAATACACAGTTATCTAGATAAAAATTACAAATTAAAAACCTTTATTTCTTTTTTTTTTTTCGTGAATCTTAGGTCACGCGACGATTGGCATTCGTAGTACATTAACATAACTTGTTCTCTCATTGTTATATACTTGTGCTCTCATTTTAATATCTACAGTGGTGGATTTATAGGGATCGCTCCCCCTCTTTGCCACAATTATGAGTAAATCTTCAGAATTTTGGTTTATATTGGACTTTCACTTGTGCGCCTCCCCCCCCCCCGCCCTTTTCCCATTTCGGAAATTCTGGATTCGCCACTGATATAAATATCAAAATTAATTAAAGAGGATTAAATCCAAATCATTTTAATCAGAATAGACTCTTAGTCTCGTCATTTTTCCTTTAACAAAAATGTCTTCCTTAAATATGAATAAATTAACCCCCCCCCCTTCCTTTCGCAGAGGTCTAGACTTATCTGCAATTAAAATGTAAGTCTGAAGTTGTAAACAGTGGGGTCAATGTAAACTAAATGATGAAATGATGTCTTATTTTACCGCACAATATATGTCTTGGTATTTATTACATTGAAATGTGTATTTCTGTAACGTTACATTATTCTATACGACAATACGTGGAGGTCGCCCCGAGTCAGAGGAAACACGTTTAAAATCGTATTAATAGAGCTACAAAATTACAATAAACTATATGAAATCGTCAAATATTTAATTAATGTAAATACCAATAACTATCAATTCGAATGTAAAAATCATTCATGGTACATGTAAGTATTAACCCGCGCGCCCACGCCATTCTTTAAATTACATCATGAATGATAAAATGAAACTTTTGAGAAATAAAACTTTGTAAATATTAGCTACGGGGTAATTTTTTCACAAATAGGATAATCATAATTACTTCTGTAGACCTCGTTTTCGTTATGTGTTCTCTTATTTGAGAACTTTATAATGTACGATTTTTTACTCTGTATATCGATGTAATCAAATGACTCGTGAAAACAATATGGCGGACCGTTGTTTTGGCAAAGAGGAAGACGCTATCTTTTTATTTTCAAATGTTTGTAGTCATTTCTAGGTATATTTTCATGAAAATGGTATCAAATGAAACGGGGGAAACAAACTTATCGCATATATTGGGCCGGCAAAAATAAATTAAAAACTGAAAATTATATACTTATGTGTGCCCGCATCGCTCATCTTTTTCGCTTCGGCGATCAGCTGTTTACAGGTAATGGACGTATCTACCTGAAAAACCTCACTTCACTGGATTTGATACAACCGTGACCCCGAACAACGCCAGTGAACATACCGCTTATATACTCATTGATTCTAAGCGCGCCGTCAATTATAAGGCAAAATAAACATCTCGCTGTACCGCCGCGGTATCGTTAGATATTTTAATGATTTCAGCTGTTTTCAAATTGCCCTAATTTCTTTATTTCTAGTCCAAATGAGATGAAATTTAAGAAATGAGAAGAAAACACAATGAATATTCTAATGATATGATTTTGATTTACATGTTAAAAATATTTCCCGATAAATTATTGATGCGAACATTGCAAACAACGCATTTTGATTAATTTGAACTTAGTCATTTGCGATGGGCCTCACTACCTATAGTCTTTTTGATGATCTCAATATCATATTGTCTATTTAGAAGACGTTTGACTATTTTATTACATGATAAAATAACGTTATCGGAGCCTTTTACTTTCCTTAGTTTATATACGAGATCACCGTAAAAAATAGGATGGGAAATTCCATTGGATACATACTGTTGAAAAGAAATATTTCCAAATTTAGATAGAAGTTCTGAATAAGATCTGAAGAATTTGCCGAATGTTTTTCTTAGCTTGTGATATCTGTAACCCTGAGTTAGATACCATATGATGGGAATCGAGGGACATCGCCATCCAAGTAGGGGAAATTTACAATAGGAAATCCAAAATCCTCACGTTTATCATAAATATTAGTATATATTAGGTGGTTGATAATTTTGATGTTTAAATCTAAGAAAGGTGTAGATTTATCTCAAGTATTAGCTTTATTCAATGTGAGCTCTGGTGGATATATTTCTGATATAAATTGTTCGAATTCAGGGTTGTCGATAACCAAAATGCCATCCAGATATCTGCAAGTATTATTAAATTTGTCAATGAGATCAAAACATTTTGATTTTTGAATAGAAACCATAAAAAGAACAATAAGAAACAATTGAAAATCTCAAAGGAAGGAGTTGGCGTCTCCATCTAGCATGTTTCATCCGTCGGAATTGTTCTTTGAAACGGCTCGTACTCGGCTGTAACATCAGCTATGGAATCTGTCAGTGGGGTAAACCAACGCCACTGTTAACCACAGCAGTTGATTGACTATTGTCATATCAAATGACCGTCCTAAGCTGGTATCGCGACTGAAGTATAGTTAAATGTTTTTGTGATATCCTTATACATGATGTCCCTCACACATGTACGGCTGAGTTCCTGTATATGGTTGTTCCAGAATATCATATAACATTCTGGGAAGAGGGGCCTCATACATTTTCTTAATATGATTGTGTCTATTGTCTACACAAAAAGTAAAAGATAGTAAACACAGTGTTTAAGTGATAGACCAGATTACCATGGAGGAGAGAGCATTTCTTGATGGTTGGTTGGTTAATTGGTGTTTTACGTCGCTTTCAACAATATTTCAGTTATATCGCGACATGGAAGCAGGAGGTTACCAACCTCTTAAACATAGTGGCGCAACCCGGGGATCTAACCCGGATCGTCGGCGCCACAGGCCAAGCGCTTAACCACTACACCATGCTTGCCCCTCATTGACGGTATGTCTACATGATCGATCATCACGACATATTATTCATAGTTTTTCATTGTACAAATATTATTGGTCCATAATATACTGTCAGTACCTGTTAAAAATGAATAACGTTCCCACTTATTGATCGTTGTATAGAACTGTAGCCCTGGACATTCAGTGGAATCTGGTCGTACGTCTCTGTGGCCAAGATAATTGAAAGAGGCACTCAACCATTTGTCATCCTGGCCGCATATTTCGAGTTTCTTCAACGATGTTAAGGCTATCTCAGTAGGCGTTGTGTCTATATAGTTCCCAAAGAAGGAAACTGCATATGATTTATGATTGAAATTATTTGAGTGAATCCCTTGAATCCCCCAACCAGTTGTTTGATAGACATTACCTTCATCGTCAATGAAAAACGTATAGCCGATGTCACGCCAACCTTCATAAAAGAGAAAGTAATTCATTCATTCTCATTTCAAGTTAGAGAGATGTTCGAGTACAATTCTTTTTTTAAAACTTGTCATACGAAACATAGGAAAGGAGAGACGAAACAAGAAACAAAATCATTTAATTGCGCTATTCTATACAAAGTACTAGATGGATATTCTTACAGTCTGAAAATTACGCATTCCAAGTTCGTTATTGCGTAATAATCAACTCAAATGCACAGATTTTTATTAAAAGAAAAGAGAAGCAAAATATGTTTCTGTAAAGTAAACACGAAGAAGTACCAAAAAAAAAAACCTTTTACATTCCTGTCTGCCCATCACTCAGATTTGTTTTGAAAATTCTAATATGGTCTATAACGTTTGCTCATATGTAACTCGAGGCTGATTCACGTTGACTTGTAGTGCATAAGGCCATCAGAATCCAAATTTTGATGCCTCTGTACTGACCCAAAATATACACTTCAAATTCATTTATACATTTTAAAACTAAGGAATCTCTCCTATTGTCAAATGGTTTCTTTGGATCTTACAGGAAAATGAACATTTTCACACTTATTATTTAGCTCTTTAAAAATATGTATTAAATATAATCACATATATAACCTTAATAATTTGGTACACTTTATGCATATTTGGATAGATTATTTCTTTCAGTGATACTGAGAGTCAAAGTTGTGGAAATTCTTAGTATGAATATTTGAAGTTTATTACAATCTTGTCCTAAAAGTAATAGCGAAGGAAACAATCTAAATTTAATTTGACAGATTCTTACTTTTACCATCACTGAAGAGAAAGAAAATAGGACTATGTTAATATGGCGCACGAAATAAATACATATGATTGTATATCTGCGTAACTGAAGAGAAAGAAAATATGACAATAGTAATATGTTGCACGGAATAAATACATATGTTTTATATATCTTCTAATATTCATTGTACGAGATAACAAATCCACAGTGACTAATATAAAATAATCGAAACATAATGTACCACCACCTCCAGTTTACAAGTATGTTATACTATTTAATAATATCTTTTCTGAAAATCTTGAAATGTTTAGTCAATTCTGTTCTTCTAACAGAAAACACATTTCCCCGATAAAAGGATATTAAAAACAAAACAGCAATAGCAATAGCAATATGAAAACTTTTTATATAACGTTTATTATGTTCCTCTATTCACTACACTACCTACCATGGTAATACATATGATATGCCTGGTACTCCTGCAGAAGCTTCGAACATTCCAATAAACCAGCACAGTTTTTTCCCGCGGAATGGTGCATAATGAAATAAGGCACAGGGTTTTGTATATATTGATCTAGTATACTTTTCCTCGCTCCCCAGCTGTCTCTTGATATGATGGGGATATTTTTGCAATCATTCTTATTCATATACTGCACTGTGGTAAAATAAACAATACTTTTGCGATTTTCTGATAATAAAAATACGAAAATAAGTGACATGATTGAATGTTTGAATAACTAATTCTTATGCCAATGGCCAAAGCTATATGCATATTCTTATTTCAACAAAATTGGTGTTTTATCAACCGGTGTATACATATGTACGTACGTAATGATCCGACTGGCGAGGTGTCTAAAGTTACGCACGAATGTATGTGTGGCGTATATTTAATGTAAACAACGAAGAAGTACCGAAGGGTTAACCATATCTCGTAGTCCATGGAATAAAGGGATATTATTGTGTATAGTGTCATATTCATACAAATGAACCCCAATAAAAATGTTTGCCAAAGTAAGCCTGTGCCAGAAATAACTCCGGTTGACTAAACGGGATCCAAGTGATGTAACAGTGAATAATCACTCTCATACAAAAAGGTGAGACCAGATGAACGAAAACAGCAAGCGTCTCGTGTAGTGTTTAAAGATTAAAATGTTCTTCTTAGATGTTCTGATAAAATATGGATTATAATCTTTACTATTTATTAATTGGAATTATTAAAGAAGGCTAGAATTCATAACAATGATTAACGCAAAAACTTAGTAGACATAAGAAATTTAGACGAAAATCAATGCAGACTTACAACTTCTGATGAAACGCAAAATAGTGGGAAATTTAGTCTAATCAGTTATTTTCGCCAAACTAAGCCTATGCCAATATGATCTCCACTTTGACTAAACGGCATCTGAGTGCCAATTGCCTAGCAATCGCAAAAATGTAACAGTAAATAATCGCACTCCTAAAACCAAAGGTGAAACCAGATGCATCAGAAAAGGAAGCATCTCCTGTTTCACTTTTCTAAACCATACAGACGATAACAAACCTTTAAAAACACTACTTGTATATCCTGAATGTGTGCCTAAATAAGCCATTTGGCATCTTATTAAAAGACATTTGTATTAATTTTGTTTGTAAAGAAAGCGATTATGTTATTATAAAGACCCTGCAGTAATGCGGTAGCCCTAAAAGAAAAAGAGGAGTTACTGGCTCAGTTATGTGGCAGAAGTCACCATGGAGCTATACAATACATGAATATAAATAATATACTAGAACATATAACACATTACAAAAAATATTTGATTGTAGTGCAAATACGATACCGACTTAGGACGGTCATTTAATTTGACAAAAGCCAAACAAATGGTGTGGTTAACCGGTTTACGGGCCCACCTTCCCACTCATCGTAACAGCAGAACAATCAAAGGACGCACATTTAAAAATTTATAAATAATCCTCCATGTAAAGAACAGGGGTCAACAGGTATCGCATATTGAGAGGTCATAAACATATAAACACGTAAGGTATTGTAAAACACAAAATGGTATAAAAATATATGCGACAGTCAGGGGGGAATATATATATATATATATATGTGTGTGTGTGTGTGTGTGTGTGTGTGTGTGTATGGCTCGAGCGGGGTCCAGTGCAACGATCATTCGCCGATGGTCAGAAATCACATTTTGCATGTTTCGAACAAAAATTGTCTAAAAGTGGGCTTTGAACCAAACTCTAGATTATTGCCGGTCCGGGGTCCCGAGCATCCTAATTCCCATACTGTCATGAACATGTATCTTTAAATTAGTGCGACTCCGGGGAAGCTTGTACTGCTTACAATATATACAATGAGTGAAGGATTTGAGAAAAAGTGAAAGGACTTTTACCTGATCGATGGATAGAAAAAAAATGTTGTGTAGTGTTGTTGCCAAGCACCCTTATTCTATTCAGTTCTTCATAGTTTATACATGTGTGCGTCATTGTTTAACTTGCTTGCTGGTCCATTATTTCTAATATCATCATTTAGAAGGGATAAATCTTGCAGTCAATATAGTGTTCGTTTAATCTCTAACTACCACAAATACATGGTCTTACTTACCTTTTCTCTATTTCACTTATAGTATAACTATCTTATAAAATGTAAAAGACAAAACAGAAGACATCTGACAAAGCTGTATGACACAGGTCACCAAGGACATGCACACAAAATACGAAAATAACTGGTGTCACATGACTATGGCACTAACAAGAATGTACCACAGTGGACATTCACAGACCCCTGAAATTCAGAGATGAGACCCGGTGCCCGGGAGGAGTGAGCGTATCCTGTTTGGCTAGACACATCGGCCGTGAATGCCTTTAAATGCAGACTAAACATATATAAATCAGCACTGTATATTATGTTAATGCAGAATCTCTTTCTCGAGATCTCTTTGAAGATAAATGTATGACTTATCAGCATGGAATTACACCTCAGGATCTTCCCTGTCGTGGGTGTATGTACTATGAAAGGATGCATGCTCATTGGGTCAATTCATAATTCATGTAGATGAGGCCCTTCCAGTTGGAGGTGGAAAGGGAAAGGTTCCTCACACTACAGGTGAAGTCCGAGTAAATGCAAAACGTACAGGTGTTATAAGTGACTGGAGAGAGGTATGGGTAGATGGATACTCTAGTGATGCTATTCAGAAAGCACAATCCGAGGATAAAGATATGTTATCACCTAGTTGATCTCAGGAAGAAATCTGAACAAGGCCTTTGATTAAGCTCGCCTATAGCTAAGAATATGTGGCTGAATAGGACGTTGTTTTAATAGAATAGCAAAGTAATGTTACGGAGACAGGTTGAAACCCAGTGTGGAACGTCTGTTTTTGGGTTTACCCTTGGCCTACAGGCAAAAAGCTATCCAACTGTGGCATGATATACCCATGGCAAGACATCAAAGCGACGATCGTACTTTGCATAGTATTACGGGTGTGGTGTGTAGGAGGATGTAAAAAGTTATGTGACATGATGCCCTTCTTGTAATCGTAACATAAAAGTCAGTAAAAAGGCCAAGGATCGATTAATGCTGTATCATGCTGGGTCACCAATGGAGAAGGTACACATGGATTTTTGGACCTCTTACTGTTACAAGGAAAGGGAACTCGTTCATATTAGTGATGGTAGATCCGTTTACTAAGTGGGTAGAGTGTGTAGCCTTGCTTAATCAGACAGCTGAAGAGAAAGCTAAGACTGCTGTTAACGGGGTTTTTTCCAGGTTTTATTTCCCATTCCCAATATGTACAAATCGGGGAACCAGTTTTGAGAGTAACATGTTTCAGCAATTGTGCCAACGGCTGCTGATACATAAAAACCTATAACAGCATTGAGACCTTCAGCTAATGGCCAGTTTGAGAATTACAGTAGGACACTCATGGACGCAGTGAGATGTTTTGTCTGTAGAACACCCAGTTTATGGGATGAATATCTTCCTCAGCTAGCAGGGGCTCTCAGATCTGCAGTTAATCGTAGTACAGGATTTACTGGAAATATGGCAATGTTATGTAGGAAAGTGAATGTCCTTGCAGAATTGGTGTTCCCTAGTCCAAAAGGTGAAGACCAAAATTACGGTGAATTTGTAGAAAAACTGACTGAGAGAATAAAACATGTGTACAATTTGGCAATGTAAACAACTCAGGAACACGTGAAGAGAGATTAAGATCTCAGTGCTGAACCTACGCAATATGAAGTGGGCAGTTGTGTGTGTCTTTAGATACCAAGCCAATTGTAGGCAAATATAAAATGCTCAGACCAGTATGGAAGGGTCCTGCTGTAGTAATTCGAAAGATAGTTGATTTAGTTTATGAAATCAAATTAAGGCAAAACCGGAAACTGTCTATCACGACAGGATTAAACCTTGCCTTGACAGAAAACTGCCAAAATGGATAAAAAAGCATAAGGAGATAACAGGCCATGCTTTGTAAGTGGTTGACAAATTCGGTTTATGTAGGGGTTCCGATGATTGGGAGTTTATGATTCAATGTGAAGAATGTAAAGAGTGGTATCATGGTAGATTGTGTTATGATTACACCTACAGAGGCTGTTTTAATTGATTTATACCTATGCCGACATTGTGATTTCTAACCATACTAACATTTTATTCCAAAACTGAGTTTGCAAAAAAGTGGGAAAAAGGCAGGGAAGGAGAAAGTTAAGTTCCCTATGGTAAAGGCACGAGGAATGCTGGTGAAGCACTGCTTCCTTTTCTTCAGGGGATGAGTGCGGATGTTGTCCTCTTGCGTCCAGGTAGTCTTGGAGTGTCACTCTGGACGGATCCATGCCTGTCTGATTCCCAAATTGAGGAGTGCTGGAAACAGCGTAAAGTGGCTATTGGGGAGCAGAACAAGGCATGGGTTTTTCTAGATCGCAGAGAGTGCGTGGAGCAGTTTGGTGCGAGTTGGGTTGATAACAACTTACTTTCTCTAGACGGGTCCTTAAAGCAAATGAAGAGGTCTTACCTACATGTACTCACCAGGAAGAGTTGTCGGGGGAGGCAACTGGAGATCGGCTCCATTAATGGTGAGCAGGGCGATGTAGTGTATGAGATCTCTCTCGTGAGCAATAACAGACAGGGAAACACTCTGTCTAAAAGGATCGGACAAAACTTCTGTGGAAAGTTTCACCGCGTGAGTCGGGCTCACAGTGGTGATTTCTCGTGGAGAACAGGGCAAACCGGTAGAGTTGGTAATCAAGTTTTCCTATAATGAGGGGTCGTTGGCTCCAGTGATTTCAGACGAGGGAATGTAGAGGAACGGTGTTAGGGTGCGGGGAAACAACAACCAATCAGTCACGTCACGTTTATTGGAGTCACCCCCCCCTATTTTTTCCTTAAACTCCATATAAGTCTTGATAAACTTGTATGGACGGCAGGACCCGGCTCTGAAGGTTTTGGTGATGATGGCATTGGGTTCGGAGACATCTTTAGAGGATACAGTGGACTATGTGAACTGTTCAGGTGACTTACCAGAACAGTCAAAGATGTCCCTTGAAGCTAATGGGATTCTCTCCAAACGGTGGAGAGAGTACGGTTGGTTCGGGCCGAATAAGCTCATGCTTAGGCCAGTCAGCTCACCCATGGCACTGTTCTACTTCTGGTCTTGATAAGGCCATTACCAAGGGAAGAGCAGTTGAAGTGGCAACGAACTGGTCTAGTGTCTTCGACCGATGCTATGACCAGTGAAGAGCCTCATACGGTGAGGGGAGAGGGTGTGAAGCGGCAGTTGTCGTGTAGAGGAGTGGACATCAAAAGTAGCCCTCTGGACCAAGCCCACAAGTGGGGTTATGCAATCGGGATGCATCCCAACAGTCGAGACAGATTCCCCTTAACTGTGTCCCTCTGGTCAGGCCATCAACATTCTTGCGTATGTGGGGGATGTAGCGAGCATCCTAGCGGACAAAATAGATCTAAGTACCCGTCAAGTTCTTAACGGCGGCAAATGGACGCAAGTTTTACAAGCTGTAAATTCCGTAAACTGGTATAAGGTAAGGTATACAGAGATACTCTGGATTAGAAGTTACTCATAATTAGTGGGTATCCATAGTGACATAATGAAATAGTGATGAGGAACAAATATACATGCATGTGAACAACATTGTGTAGAAAGTGCCACAGTCACATAACATCAGGAAAAAGGGTATAATAACACTTAAGTGAAGAAGTCATACGAAAAAATTATCAAATGAGATAGTCAACGCCCGCCCATGTATTATTGCATGGCGTTAATTGTTTTGTTGTGAAATTTAAGTCCATTTCTACAATCGGATCATAATTTAAATAGAAACCCATGTGATTACAGGTATTCAAATTGCAATTTTTGGCAAGTTTTTCATGTCTCCTCTTTCCATTTATACTTTTGCAATGATGCTCAGGATAATGTGAAAATGTTTTGTAAATAAATATATTCGTCTCGTATTTAATAGACAACTATCGCAAATATATTAAATATACACGTATGGGCAAACTAACGTTTTTAAATGTAATCACAAGGACAGAAAAACAAAACATACCAATATAATAAGATACACAACAATGTCGCTGATATCCACATTTAGCTGGTACTATAGACCCTGCTAAACAGATTTCGAAGTCTTCTATGCATTTTCCACCTATTACTGGACATACTGTGTCATCACCTAAAACGAAAATATTTTGCGTGTTTTTCATTCTTCTCCAAGATTATTGATTTATATAGAAAGTAATTGCTATATGGACTAAAACTTTCCAAATTGTAAGATGCGTTACATATCTTACACGTTTACTCAATCAGACATTACATCTTTATAATGTAGTAGAGATTGAAGTATGTGGTGTCCATATATGCCGTATCTCGACCAATCAAATAAGAACACGACATATTATTGTATCAGGTTCCTACCCACCTGATATCAGTTTTGATATCACCCGTGCGGAGCCCCTTTGAGCGTAACGTCACTTTTGGGTGGGAACCTGATACAATAACTTTGTTTTATAATATTTTACAGAGCTGATACGTCTGTTTGTCCGATCGTCAGAAAGTCACACTTTTATAGTCACACTTTACTGGTAGTCTTCGTTTATTACAAAAACTACAGCAGGCGATATTTGTGTTTGTAAAACACTGTTTATTTAAAAAAGAAAAAAAAAGCCCCAGGTCGTGAAGTGAAGTGGAGCTCGACTGGACGGTGTAATTGTGGTTGCAATTTACGACATATAATTATTCATACGCATATTACGCCTTCAGATTCCCCCACATATTGTATGCTAAACTACTTGGTTGGTATGATGTACACGACAGTGTTGAATTGTCAATGAAGGATATCCTAAAATTTGTTCTTGTGGCCTGTCTTAGTGCTCTTAAAGGAGGACGAAATCACTGAAAGATGAGAGAGTTTGTATTCATGTTAAAGCATGTAGTGAAAGAACCCACAGACATAGGGGTGTCACGACTCAACCTAACAAGATGGCCTTTCAGAGAACGTAATGCCCTGAAAGCAACCATTGGGGGCTATCTAAATAAAATGGACTGCAAACCAATTTGAGATTTTCTCAGAATCATAATCCCGAATCTTAAGTCTATGAAAAAGTTCTTCAGATTATGCTATGATAACTGCACGAGTGAGAGCTGCAAAGGTATGAAAATGTAAAGGGTAGATGAAGAATTCCTGGAACGTATAATAACCACATATGAGAAATGGTTGCACAATTTAGAACCAGGATGTAAACAGTCGAGTGCGTGGAGGCACAGATCATCTCCGCCTCCAACGAAATCGAAGATGTCGAAATCCATGAGTACAATATGTTCACGAGTGGACATTTATGTTTAGACACGGAATGCTGCTGGTCCATGCTATACCGATCGGAAGTACTGTAAACGCAGAATAAAACTTCAAAGTAAATTGAATAAATTTAAATAAACCAAGTACCCTATAAATCCTTGTATCAATATTTTACTCCAAGAAATAGTCTCTATACATGGGCAATGAATAATTTTATGAACAGTAAAACATGTCTTATTTGTCAGTTTCTACGAAGGTATCTGATATGTGCATTACAGAAAATACACACTTTACGAAAACAAAGAAAACATCATATAAAACAAAGTTAATGACTTGGCCACTCACTGCTTCTGCTACACAACTTACGACGAGATTAGTTTACTTGGGTTTGAAACACTAGAGCATCCGCCAAACACCCGCATAGAACTTGAATGGTACACTGATATGTTTCATAAATGGGTAGTGAGACAGAGATAATGAATCAAGTTTGGCAACAAGTGCTTCGAGAAGCAATAAACAAGTGGGAACAAATTGACGTTGTGAATTACGCCGTGACGTGCCCCGGTTTCTCGTAGCTACATGTAGCTAGAGAAAAATGTTATAGTTTCATTATCTATGTAGTAATATTTATTGATTTCTTGTATTTACAGTGAGGTGCAGCCCTAACATAACATTATGTTAACGTCGCGTTAACGTGAAGTTTGCTTTGCTCGTGCACTCAGAACTGCTGAGCACAGGCGTTTGCATTAACGCCGATTTCCTCGTGAACTTAATATCGAGATTGCGTTAACGCGCTTGACTGCCACGTGAACGTGCTTCACAGCCACGTTCGCTTGATTACAACTTAAAACTTACATTAACATGTACATAGAGAAGGATTTGAAGGAGAATCCATATATACATTGTATATTTAAATATAAAACATATTACTGTGTACATATAAATAAATATTTAGAAAAAATATAACCCTTACGAGTGAGAGGTGAATTTTAAAAATATTGACCACAATTTTAGCACATTGAATATAATGAAATTTATTCGTATTTTAGGATAATAATAATAATAATAATAATAATAATAATAATAATAATAATAATAATAATATTATTATTATTATTATTATTGTAAAGATGATAATAAAATTAATAAAAATGATAATCATGATATCCATATACTATGAAAAATAGCTAAATTAAAGAAAATAATAAATAAATAAATAAGAATAAATACATAAATAAACTATAAATAAATAAACAATTAAAAATAAAAAAAAAGAATGTAATTATCCTTGAGCCTTTATAGTATAAACTGACGAAGTTTTTGCATAAATACGTTAGTGGATGTCTATGCGGTAATTTCCATTATTATATTCCATGTCATTTTAACATTGCATTTAATACACGTATATATGGCGACATTAGCGGTAATCTAGTTTGATCCCTTTTATTTCCTCCATTCGTGCCATTGCATAGAGAATTAAAACTGTAGGCATGTGAACGTGCGACTAGACCGAGCGCACACTGGAATAAATCGCGTTAACGCGAATTTCATCCCGTGTTAACGCGAGGAGCGCACTCGTGTCCGGTCGAGCAGTCCTAGCACGTGTGCTAAAGCAGTCTTCGTGACCGCTTATCGCGTTAACGTGCATGTTATTTTAGGACTAGATATAATAAATATCCACGTAAACACGGATGTTTGTCTTGTCCTTGAATTGTAAATGCAAAAGCAATTATCAGCGTGTCCACGAACTTTCCGAACAGTCCTCGTGTATATCATGTATGATTCTTCAATTAGTAACTCTGGATGTTGTATCTAGAAATACATTGGTTTATTGGAGATTTCTGCTGTTTTATAGAGAGGCGATGTACATCAGCAATAAGAATGAAACTTTCAGATGTGTTTACTACCATTTGTCGAATACATTTAGATGTGTATACCTTGTTCAATACAACATTTCTTTTTATTGGAGCACAGGACACTCTCAGCATATATACCAGGACAATGTTTCCCGTCTTCTTCACACAGGCCACCAATGGATCTGCATAGATCGTCATTTTCTAATACTACAAAAAGATATCAATCCAACAAAATAAAAAATGAAACCGTGTATAATTCTTTAAAGGTACTCGCTTCAACTGAAGATATTGGTGCTATGTCGCTTATGTGGTACTTGCAACAAAGAAGGACATCCATGTCCCCTGAAAATTCGAACTGCGACTAAATGCCTGGGAGGTATAGATGTCTATTAGTTATGTGGTTTATAACTCACCTATTATGAAACCCCAGAGTGTCGTTTAAATCATCGGCCTCAGTCTACACATTTTGTCCTATTCATGTCCTTGGTGGTTTGTGCCATACAGCTTTGTCAGATGTCTTCTGTTTTCTCCGTTTAAGAGTCTTCAGTCTTAACACTGTCAGTAATTTGAACTGAATGATACGAATGTTTTCAATTTCTCTTTAGAACTTTTTATACACTAAGAAACCGAAACAGGGTCTCACTATGCAATTTAATTCCAACGATATATATGATACATACATTGGGAATGTATATCAAGTAAGAATATATTTACAAAATATTGAACTTTAATGAAAGGTCAGTAATATCAAAATACACATTTTTCTATACTATGGTGATTTCTTGTCCCCTCAGCATCCTATCAATTGATAATAGAAATCAAAATATGGAATTTTAGTTTGAATAACATTCTACTGTGTTAATGCCACTATTTTTTGTAAGAAGTCATCCGATATCGCACTAGTTTATTTAAAATTGCTTTGTGACGTTTAGATGTATCAAACATCATATCACATTTCAATAACATTCTTTTCTAAGTATAAGAAAATTTCAAAATTTACAAAATACACCTATGAGCAAATAGTTGCAATTATGCTGAATAAAAATATGAAAATCTAAGAATGTACAGAGTATTTGCACTCTCCCTTTCTCTCTCCGTCTTTGTTTTTCTTACGTATTGTCATGTTTTGGTTGAATTTGTTTTTCATGCTTAAGAAGTATTGTGACTTTACTTTCGAAGTGCTGAAATGATGTTGGAAAGACTACATAGTTTTTACATTTGCTACAAGTCTTAATGACCAAAATATGAGAGAGAGAGAGAGAGAGAGAGAGAGAGAGAGAGAGAGAGAGAGAGAGAGAGAGAGAGAGAGAATTTTCAATTATAGGTATAGTAAGTATAAAAACCTTTCGAAAACCGTATGATATATAACGAGAAGCAATAACCATCGATCAATTTATAAAGCCACATGAAAATGCTAAAAGGATATATGTAATCCTACCGATGTGATTTTCTATAACTTAAGAGTATTAGATAATTCTGTGAAAATTATTGTGACTAAATGACCATAATAAGTGCTATACGAATGTTCACATTTTCACCTATGTAATATGCATATCTGAATACATGAATCGTTGACATAAAAATGACGCTTCTGTGCGATTCGGATCACACGATATATGCAATGATTTTTAAATCCTTAATTTCTGTAATATGTGACGTCAAAAGTTGTACAAATGCTACTTATTTATGACGTTTATGTTCTAATTGTGAAGCAGATCGATCGTTAATTTTTATAAATTTCAAAATAATTGAATTAGGATTTTATGAAAATGCAAAGTCCCCCTGCCTTCTACTAGCACTTTAAGGTTTGATATAAACAACGGATTTACAGCAAGTTTAATTTTTCATCAGGGGCTGCTAACTCCTCCACAGCATATGATCTCATATTTGTTTCTTAGGAAGCCCCTTCCGTATTTTGAGATACACGCTGGATTCTCATATTTTTAGCCTAGTAAATCCACGGAATCCAGAATTTTTGGTTTTTGCAAAACAATAACATGTTTAATTTGTCAGAAACTAATAATATGATGGTTTTCGGAAAAAAGAGCTTTTCTCGTTAACATGCAAAGATTTTTCATTTCCTTTTTTAACATTAAAGTTTGATGTGTGTTAAGCGTATCGAGAGGAAGCATGAAAACCCCAGGCTGTAGATTTGTCATATATGCATATATGTAGTACAAATAGAATCAGTGAAACACCTGGGAGTACTATGGACCTTGGATCAAAATACCTGTAGAAATAAAGACAAATTAGACAAACATATAAAGCACAAAGTCACATATTCGTTCCCCGGCGGGGACCTATTGTACCGAATCAACTAGCTGTCATGCCTCCGACCCTTTAGCCGACTGAGCTACCCGAGCTCCACAAAAATAGAACTGTAATAGCCAGTCATTAGCTAATAGCATGCATGACAACACTGCCGCGGAGTGAAGGGATTTACCCGACGTAAACGCAGGCGAATCCTCTGAAAGAATTTGATCACTGAAATAGAAATAAACATATAAATCACTAATAGAGTCAGTGAAACACCTGGAAGTACTATGGGCCTTTGATCTCCGAAGAAACACCTGTAGAAATAAAGACACTACAAGGCACTCTATATTTCACTTATATTCGTTTACCGACGGGGCTCGAACCCACGACCTATGGTACCGAATCATCAAATTATTCTTCAAGAATGTAGAATGAAAGATACAAATAAGTAAAAACATTTTGGACTAACCTTCCTTGTAGTCAGCTTCTATGCATTCCGTCTCTCCGTCTTTGCATTTGATAGCATGAAGTATTTCCGAATTATCATTAGCAATACGAAGCAATTTGTTTACTTCCAGTTCCATGTCTGGCTCTTGCGCACACGACTTTGTATAGTAGTCATACCTGTCATATGGGAAAATCGAAATTTGTATAAATAAGATGCTTCCTCTGGTCGTGGTATGGAATACTTTTGAATCGTAAGCAATGCAACGGTCCTTCCATTTCGAGGTCTTCGCAAGATGAAGGGCAATATCTTTCTGAGATGTACTTATCAAAATACGTTTCACAAGCGGGTCTTTTACTTCTATATCACATGGCAAGTCTGCAAAATTCCAAAACCATTTATCTGCATATATATCGTCATATGTTTTAAGCCCTAAGACTGCCTTAACTTCGGAAATCATTGTATAATATGCGCTCCTACGAGTTAAAATTCTATATCTAGGAATATTGCAAATCCATTCCGTCGCGAATGTGGCAAAACAGTATTTTACATTGTTTTGAAAGTTTTCTTTCACACTAGTGCATGCCGGTGATTCAGACTTAAAGAGAAGAGATTTTAATGGCAAAAGTAAACAGCTTTGTATTTTCTTTAATCCGTCTTTTCTTTTACCCGACAAATTTTCCAACAACTTATTGTTAGCATTACAAAGCTTTTTGGCATTTTCGACAACATAAGCGGTGACCTTTTTATTACATTTCAGTACATCTTCTAGCTGTAATTGTAAGCACATGTCAAACCATTTACACATGTCATTTGTTATGTCAGCTATATAACACGAGCTGTCCAGTGTTGATTTTTTATTTTGGTCATAATGACACTTGCATTGCTTATGTACACGTCCCTTGCTCCTCCTGAATGCTGCCATTTCACATGGATACCAACAGTTTTTGTTCTCTGTTCCGCATTTAATGTTTTCTATTAAACCACTTCTTGAATTAAGAGTAGATTCGTTCAGACAAATTGCCCACTGTGATTGGCTGTACAGGTCACCAAACAAAACACATCCTATAACATTGTTGTCTCCTGTCTTACCAGTGCCATCACAAATAGATACAGGCGATTCTACAGCTTGCGTATAATGAATCAACGAAGCAATGAACCAAATATTTGTTTTGAAATCCATGCTTATTGAAACGGTATCCTGGATGTAGTCTTTCCTAAAACAAAGTGATACATGGATACACACTTCAATAAATTTAACATTCAGTATATTTGGTGAAATGTTACCAGGAAGTCTAAAAGTGACCTATCAAGATAAATTATGATGAAAAAATTTAAGTGGGAAAAGGTTACTTGAGGTCAGACTTCCTTAAAGATTTGGATAGAGTTGCGTTGTATAGCCCAAAAGCTCTTCGCAACGAAATTAAGGCAAGCTGGAAAACTTGCATAATATATGAATTCTGTAATATTTATAGGCAATGTAATAATAGATGTAATTATTTAGATAAAATTCTGAATACGCATATTCACACACACTACTGTCAATATCAAGCATTTTGTCTATATCATTATCTGAATGCTTTAATGCAGATAATCTCCACAAATATATGGTAGGTAAGACAGCAAAATATTATCGTTCATACATCTTTAGTTCATATATATATATATATCAGACTTTGTTTCTTCTGAGTTACAATTTAATATTACATGGATAACAGAAACCACGTTTGGTCTTCATTCAGAAAAAAATTTACCTTCAGCTGTATAGACGTGCTTTATGCTTATCAGAAATCAGTTTGTCAATCTGTTCATTTCATTATTTGATTGTAATCCTTGTTAGACTGTCTGGACTATAATAATATGTAATTATAATAATATAATACAACACATTTTTACCTCTCCTGACTTTTTACGGATGATGAGTAAGATATTACCCTTACAACTTCCCTTATAACTACGAGTTCCACTAGCTCAAATAACCTTATGACATCATAGCGGGTGTGACCAGTCAATAAGGCATACTTACTCCTCTATGACACCTGATCCAACTCTTTGTTCTTGCAGTGGTCCGTAATATCCTATATCTTTATTTTGTGTAGTAGAATGGGTGATCCTTATTGACTACCGCTCGGTATCTTAGCACTTTTTCTTAGTGTTCGGATAGCAACCTTTACCAATGCATTAAATTGGAACCTCGTTGTGATGACAGATATACACTGAAGGCATCACAATATCGCTTTTGCGTTGATATCACGTGGTCAAAATAATCCAATATGGGCTATATCAATATATGGGATAGGACTATGATGTGTCTACTTTTGTTCATCGATCTATCATCAAAAAGACGACAAAAAAAGCCAAGAATAAAGACATACAAAGACATCACAAGTACTTTAGTTGAGGCACTGACATAGCACGGTCAATGGCAGGAACTTTAGTTACTCAATTAATGTGATTAACGGGTTTAAGGGTCAGTATTCCCACTCACCACAATGACAGAACTATTAAAGGACAAACATTTAAAAATGTACAAAATTAACTCAATATATATTATATAAATATATTATATTATATATATATATATATGTATGTATGTATATATTTATATATATATATATATATATGTATGTATGTATATATTTATATATATATATATATATAGACTAAAGACCAAACCGACTACTCAATTTGAGACGTCTTAAACATACACACAATAAATATCAATATTTATTTATTGAATGATTATTGTTTTACGTTACTCCACGGTTATTTCACGTATATGGTGAAGGCATCTGCCTGATGCATTGCATACAATTTTCTACCTTTGCAACGGACCCACCCGAAACAGTAGGGTATCCGCAGACACGGAACCTCAGTTTTTACTGTCTCATCCGAAAGACAGAACACCGGTGTGCCCAGGGCGGGAATCGAACCCGGACCTCTAGATCACGAACTGAGCACTTCATCCACTAGGCCACACCGGCTTAAATGTCAATAAGAGCCTACCGTGCTATCCTGTGTTTTGTTGGATGATTTATATTTTTTGTATTTGATTTTTTTGTGTAATTTTTATGTAATAATAAATGATTGCAAGATAAATAGAAATAATGCGCACATTTTACGGAATTGCTGCAGGATCTTGAACACACATACACAAACTCGCACGAGAAGGTATGATTGATGATGGAGAAGAGTGCCAATTATTAATGTAACATTACTCTTATGATTTAAGTATACAATTTATAAGAACTTCCTGGTCCATCTCAAATAAAATCATAGCAGGGTTTTGAACGAAATTGATAACTAAAACTACATGTATCAATACCAATGCAAGCCGGCGGGCCTAGTGGTATCACGCTCTCCTACTGATCGGGAGGCCGGGGTTCGAGTCCCGCTGTGGTCATGCCGGCGTCATGTCTTTCGGATGAGACAGTAAAAACCTAGGCCCCGTGTCGTGGTATGCATGGCACGTTAAAGATCCCTCACTGCTTCGGATGGGTCCGTTGCAAAGGTCAAAATTTGTTTGCCCCGCATCAGGCAGATGCCGTCACCATATACATGTACGTGAAATATTCGTGGTGTGACGTTAAACAAAAAATCAATCAATCAACCGTACCATTGCAGAGAGAATTACAAATGTAGAAAAGTGAACGCGTGACTGGACCAACCACACGTGGGAATGAATTGCGTTAACGCGATTTCCTCCTGCGTTAACGCGAGGACTGCACGCGAGTTCGATCGGCATGTGTCCTCGTGACCGCTTTTCATGTTAACGTGTATGTTATGTTAGGACTGCACCCATCTGTAAATTTCACTTACACTTAATTTACCCTCCGTATAATATACAAGAAGTGTGCTTTTGAACGTAATGTTGAATCGATATAAGTATCCTTCTAATGTGAATTCACAAGATGATGTAAAGGACGTAAAATATTCTCCTCTTAGATATTTTCAATATTAATTATAAATGATAAGCGAAACCGATAACGCCAACCGCAATAATGTAATATATACTTATATATTTTATAAGCTCCTGTACCTTCGTTTTTAGTCCGAGGAATCTGAAATATCAAGTGAAAAATATTTATCTTCGATCAAATCCGTATAACCAGTGTAACTCTTTCAGTAGTATGTTCAGTTGATTAGATAGATATCCAGAACCTGGGTCCTACTGTTTTGTCTGTCTCCTGTCCTCTGCATGAGACCGTTAAACTAAGGTCTCGAGCGTAAAGTGAAAAAGGATGAAAGAAGAGAAAGACAATAACGTTATATCGGGTGCTATGCAAAAGTAAGCATTCCCGACCGATCACACTCGCTGCAACTAAATACGTTTATTTAGATTAGTGAAATCAGTCATGTTTAGTGTGAAAGGTGTATCCGTAATCACAAGCTGTAAAATACCATGAGTGGTATATATAATGTGATATTAAACTACCACAATACATACCGTATAACTATAGCTAAAGTGAAACAAGGAAGTCAACATGTCAGACAATGTTCACAGCCACATAGTGAAAGTTGCGGAATGTAGACGTAAAGAATTAATTTACTTTTCACTCGGCAGTTTGCCTCGGTAAATGATGGAACTGTACTGTGTAGAAGCTCTAATGTATTGAATGAGTTTAGATACCTACATATCACATATGATATATGAAAAACCTATCTATCTGAACAATGACGACATCACGTTTGTAATTCAGTGACACATTACATTCACAATTTATGTTGCTTTTCAGTAGCACTGAAATGTGACATGCAACGGGCCCACCCCAAACTATGAAGGATCTTTTAAGAAACAGAAGCAATTGCCACTCACCTGTACATAACCATTATAATATATCAATAATACATGGTCTATATAACGTTAAAATGATGTTAATTCTGTCACACGAACTTTCCTACGGGGACAAACCCACTATCATCGGAGCCACTTTTATGTATCAAAACAATATGGTGACCATCGCCGAAATCCTTCAAAGTTGCCGTCATGCCGTACTCTCGCTCGCCCCGCTAAATCCGCAACGTCTCTTATGCCTCGCTTACCGGGGAATAATTCAGTTGTGACTGCTCCAGTTTCACATTCCAGCATCTTCATGTCCGCAATATTTATATCTAACTCTTCTTTTACAAACTGCACATATAACTTCTCTACAAATAAATAATTACGTTCTGAGATCTCCAACTCTGTTCAGATGTTACATGCTGACTGTGGACAGGCACATATTGTTGACGTAGGTGGTTTCCTTTGGCGAACAGCTGATACATATGCATTTGCTCTAAATTTGAAATTTTGTTTAAAATAAATGGTACTTTCAAGATTTTTTTTATTTATACTTTCCTTTTAATTATATTATAAGGACTGTTTGATATACTTTTTACTGTGATACAACTATGAAAGCTCTTGACCGTCTTCGCGTTTCTTAACCGTCGTGAAAACCCAAATACAGAATAAACCAAACGAAATAAAACCTTACATAAAGACCAAGAGAACAGAAAGCGAATAGACACACATATGAAGACCCCATCAATACTTTACTTATATTTATTTCAAATTTTACAAGAGCCATGATGCAATGAGAGGTACGTGAGAGAATGGAATAAATTTGAGATTTTATATCAAAGTAAACTCATTAAAGTAAATTTCTATGAAAAGCAAATCAAATGAATCTGTGACGTCCTCCTGTTAAGTATTGATTATTTTTTTTGTAGATGTCCGATTGGGAGCTGTTGTTGTTATAGTTGTTCTACTTTGAGGATTTTCAGTTGGGGTTTTTATGCTTTTTATTTGTTTTGTTTTGCTTTGGTTTTTGTTATGTGTTGGGTCAGACAGCTGAGAGATCTTTATTGCTGTTTTATACATTGCCTGCTAATGGTAGTAATAACTGATATACATTAGAGAACTTAAGTTATATGTTCTATTGTTTAGAATCCCATTTTAGACTAGATATAATCGCTCAAATTAATTCTTATTAATTAGTAATTAATAGGCAAAAATCACTACACAACTATTTATAATGCATTCATTTCTCATAAATATAATGCATATCATATTTAAGAACGGGAATTATTCATTGAAAAGGAATAGAAATATGAAATTGGTTCACTAGTAATATATAAACTTATCGGTAACTAGAATATCGTGCATGATAAATATCCAAGGTTGTTATAGGGGATGACGTTTTATCTTCAGTGTATTATCAGTACGACTACAAATGACCTACTGACCAATGTACAAATCTGTAAACAAAGGTCATATATAAGATGATATCGCAAACGTTCACGTGATATGCCATACTTGCATAATCAAAACGTGTTTCCGTACAAATGTATTCACTCTAGTGCATACTTTGGTATTTAAAATCATGCATTTATGTTCTTGGATATATCGAATTCTATACATTGTTTAACATCGCATGTCAAGAATTAGATTAACTTGAATTCAACAGTGATAATTCAATTAAACCTACAATTATTGTTTCATCATGGAATATTCTGAATACATGAACACTGCATCATTTATCGATATATCAAAGTGGATAATCATACGAGCATCTTTTGCTTGCTTTGGTTTTGTGTTATTTTTGTATTTCTACCTAGATGCTAAAGTCCCTGAAGTTATACCTGAGAAATTAAAAGTCAAACTTATGGATGCTATGATGAAAACTTATGGACATATGGTAAGTACGGTATAATCTTCATAACCGGTTATCAATGAGCAGAGTACAGTGGAATAAGCATTCACTGACGACAGGTCACACCCTCCGTGAAAGTGTACGTAGATTTCACAATCACAAATTACAAACAAAGTCACAATCTAAATATACAACTTAATACTACCAATATTAAGTCACCATAGTATATAATGACAAAAACAAAGGAAAGTTGTTCAAATATATAATCTGTGGTTAAATTAATTTTGTTTAACTTTGCTTTAAAGTTTTATAAAAATGACCTGCCTCTTCGTTTTGTTCTTGACGTTATGTGGCAGTGGCACTTTCTACACAGTGTTTGTGTGTATATATACAATGCTAAAATATATTACTTTCATGTGTATGAAAGGGTATTCACATCAGGTGTGGCTAGCCAGACAGGAGACGCTCACTCCTCCCGGGCAACTGTTCTTACCTCTGAATTCAGGGGTCCGTTAATGTCCACTGTGATACATTGTTGTTAATGCCGTAGTCACTTTCGTAATTTTTTTTTATATATTTTATACTGATTTATAGAAAACGTCATTTGAACAAATATGGAGGGACGTCAGAAAACGTACCTACTGCGGAATTGAAGGTAACCCAAAAAATATATAGAACAATTTAATAGCTGAAATTATTATCTAATTTTTGCAGATTAACTTCTTGATCTCAATTGGTTTCACAACACCGCTTTCAGAATTCGATAGAAAATTTGGTGATAGAGTTATTCTAACAATGATCACCGGAAAACCATGGGAACTTGGGAACGATCCACGATTACAGGTATGTTTTGAACTTTCTTATTCATTTCATAGATGGCAATAGGGCGATTCTTGCAACATATTCTCTAAATGACTGTCCATTTACTATTATTAGGCATACACTTTCTGTTTGAGAAAATTCCAGTCAATAATAATGATAATAATTCAACGAATCAAGATATTCTGAGGGAAATATTAGGGGAAACATTAACACATAACTATCACTCAAAAACTAAGTATCTCCCTCATACATAGCTCTGTCTTTAGATTAATTATTTGGCTCGCCTTTTCAGCCACTTTGATTATAACTCTTCAAATATTTCCGTATTATTTGAATTCTAATCATTCGGCTATGAGCATCACTGAAGAGACATAAATTGTGGAAATGCCCATCTGGTGCACAAAATTATAGCACGTATATATATATGTTCGAATGTTTATATAATTTGTTGCAACTCCTTGATTCAATAAAGCTCTGATTCCAATATAAGTAGATAAATAAAATAGAAAACTACAACAAAAACAACAAGAGCAACGCCTAGCGTGGCTTATAGTCCCTGATCCAGAAACATTTTCGTACCCCATCCCGCACCCCAGGGGGAATTTTGCAGACATATCTCATGTGAAAGTACATTCTCTAAGAAACATTTTAAGCGATGTTTGTACTCTGGCCGTTGGGACTTCACTGAGTTTTGGGGCAAAAACATAAGATTTTTATTAAAATCGCTGAAAATTGGAAATTTTGAATAAAATGTAAACAACTCCATAAATTCATGAAAAAATGTAATCTGATAGATCTTGATATGATCTATCAAATAAAAAGAGTTTCAGTACCTTATCATGTATCAAACATGATATGGGGGTTAAATATGCTATTTTTGCAAAATTAATAGATTTTTTTTTCTTATTTTATTCCATTTTGTCTATCGGGCTTAGTGTAGGTCCAAAAATTTGTTTTAATGCTTATGGAATGATAAAACAATGTCTAATCTATTCAGTGATATGACATTTACCCTATCATGAATTATCGGAAAGGGATATTTAAAAATATTTTCCATTAAAGTGATGCCGATTTTGAAAATCACTGAAAATTGGAAAGTTTGAATAAAATGTAAACTACTCAATAAATTCACGAAAAAAATGTAATCTTATAGATTTTTATATGATTTTTCCAATAAAAAATGTTTCAGTACCATATCATGTATGAAAAATGTGGGGTTTTTTTTTTTTTGTTTTGAGGGGTTAAATGTGCTATTTTTGCAAAATCAATAGATTTTTCCCCTTATTTCATTCCATTCGCCTATCCGGCTTAGTGTAGATCCAAATATTTGTTTTAATGGGCATGGAATGATAAAACACTGTCTTATCTATCTAATGATATTCCATCTTCATAAATCAGTTATGCTTTAGCATTTATGAGTTTTAAATGCATCATGTTATAGGAATTTTCATACACTTTGCAAATACACAATTTGAAAGACACCCCATCAACCCCCCCCCCCCCAAAAAAAAAACCCCCTAACAAACAAAAAACATAGTAAAGAGGAAAATCGTCTGAGAAATGACCTGATATTTAAACAAAGGTACAAGAATTCTGTTAATCTTTGTCTTTATATCCATTGCAGGTGGGGTTATAAATCTATGGTTAAAACTCAGATATTTCAGCACACAGTCTGTTATAAAATCAGCATAGTTTAACCGAAATGTATCTACCCAACATTAATATATCGAAATTAATCCCCATAATATCTGATTACGACATTTCAAAACGTTAAAAATAGTGTTTTTTGAGATTTTCCCCCAAAATTGAACCAAACGGTGAATTTTTCTACAATTCTCTGAAAATTATTTTTATTTAGCATTTCATCACTGACGAAAAAATGATCAATTTTCCTATTGTAGTTTTTGAGATATTTTTACCCAGAACGGCCTCGTTAAGACGGGCGTATAAAAACAGAAGCAACCAAACAGAAACTATACAATGCAAATCACTTTTATTAAGGACCTACAAGAATCACTGAGTGATCTTGTACGTGACATGTCTATCTTGACACAGGATCTCGGATGTTACTGCTGTATCCAAAGGACAACTTTAAGCCACCGGTAGGACTTAAACACGTGACCTCTGTACCATGCGCCAGGCATCCAACCGGCTGAACTGCGATGGATCCATGATGATGATGATGATGATGATGATGATGATGATATTAATAATGAGTCCAGATAAAGTGTTAAATGTTCTACTTCTAAAACACTTCTGCTGAAATCAAGATCATGAAGGTATTATATATTTTATCATGATATGAGTTCTCAATTTTAGATCTCGGATACTAAGATGAGAGGAGTCCGTGTGAAGATATACGAGCCAATACAGCAGGTTGGTAAGAAGTTACGCCCCGTAATGATTTACTTGCACGGCGGAGGCTGGAGTATGCTGTCTGTAGGTAAATTGAACAAACTCTGGGTACTCTTACGGTACAAAAAGGGCAATATTAGGTATTTAATATTCGTAAATATATTATAATGCAGTATTACATATTCAGAATTTTAAATGTTCATTTTTGAAATATTTTTGAATAAGTTTGTCATGATAAAAATATTTACACCAACATTGATAAGTTGCTTTTGTGTTTCAAATTTGTATTCGTAAAATCCGTTTCTTCAAGGGTCCTTTCCTTAGTGGAGGACTGAAAATATATCATGGGCACTATAGGATGGCCCCTGCAGGGGACACAGCGCTAGCGTTCAATGTAATCGAATATTTCAGTGACATGCAATAAATAAGTGCGAGTGCGTGTGTGTGTATGTTTTGCTTGGCCATTGTACTTTTGAGGGTTATATGTCACGTGATGAATTAGATGTCTTACTTCACATTTCATAATTGTTCGTTCTCCAATGTGCAAGTCCATGTAAACAATGTCATTCCACATGTAATTGTAAAACATTTCATACAGTGTTTATATTATTTTGTAGATTCGTATGATCCTTTGATGAGAAAACTCAGCATTGAAAGCGATATCATTGTCATTTCTGTCAAGTACGTTTCTCTTTATATATGTATTTTACAATCGATACTATAATATTGGCGTTCGGTAAACAATAAAAATATAGATACAGTAGATAGCGACCTTCATTGTAAACATTGACGGGGTTCATTTAGACTCTAGTAAAGGCATCTTAAGATAAAGCTATCTTTGTCTGATTGACGACTATCTCTTGCATATTTACAACACGTGGGTATACCAACAGATGTGCAATATCTATGTGTACTTATGATTAATTACGAACATGAGTGTGTAAAGTTTACGAATAACAAACGGAAAAATATTACATTTCTAAAAACAATGTTCAGTATTATATTCTCTGTTGTCCTCAATGTACTAACTACAAAAATAGGATATAACATTTGCTCTTCTTTAATTGTAACCTGCCAATGGAGGTATGAGATAAATACGAATTATCTGGACTTGTTTATTGGTAAAAAGGATCAGTATACATTGCTCTATTTCTAAATATTCACTGAAATATATTTATTCCTTTACAGCTACAGATTAAGTCCGCAATTCCCATTTCCAATACCACTTCAGGATTGTATAAATGTATTCGAACACGTTTACGAAAACTACGATAACCTTGGCATCGATCCAAAGCGCATTGCAGTAGGCGGAGACAGTGCAGGCGGTAATATGACTGCCGCAATAACCTTACGCAATAAAAAAGAGATCGCTATGCAACTTCTCCTCGTTCCAGTTTTGCAAGGCTTGAACTGGAAGACAACTTCAATGATAGAAAATGTTCCCTATCTGCACAATAGTGTCAATAATCCTAACATGATCCATTTCTTATTCAACTATCTCGGAATCGATCCTCGACATAAAGATGCCTTTCTAACTAACAAGCATACGACGTCAGAATTTAAAAAGTCCAAATATTATGAATTGGTTAATCAAAATATATGGTTACCACGACAATACGTGCGAAATGAAAATTTGATACATTGTGAGGAAGTTTCTGATATTCGAGATGATAACGCATTATTCAACTCAATAAAAGATAAACTTACTGACCCTAGAGCAGCACCGATGCTTGCAGATGACGAATCTTTAAAGAATTTGCCGTTTACATACATAATGACGTGTGGATATGACATCATTCGTGACGATGGCTTAATGTTTTACGAAAGACTCTCAAGATTAAGGGAAGACGTTCGTCTCGCCAATTTTGAAGATGGTTTTCATAATGCGTTACTTCTGTCTCATGGCCCCTTGAAAATGGGAGTAGCTGTCCGAATTGTTGATGATATAATAGCTATGCTGAAAGCAAAGCTTTAAAAAGTGTATGGGTCATCTAGCATTCCATGTACTTACACATGACCCAATATTCTGCCAGTCTGTTTCTATATGCTAAGTATGCTATGAAATTCACGATACTGTGATGAAAAATAATCAACATAACGACATGCAAATTCATACTAGGATTATTTGTAAATATGAATAGATTTTCATCATGTCATTTTAGTAGTGCATATCACTTTCATTGGTTTTATTTTTTAATGTTATAAAATATGTCACGCAAAAAAAAAAAAATAAAAAAAAAAAACTGCCAATAATGAATAGGCGATGGATTTCAAAAAAGTAACAATGTTATTATATGTAAAAATAAACCAAAATAATAAATAGAATGGGAAAAAAATACTTACTTTTACCATTGCTTATATACTTAAATGCAAGCAGGGGACGTTTACTCCATCCGGGCACCTGGTCCCACCTCGATTTTATTGAGGTTCGATTTGTCTGAATGTGGCACTATACACGATATTGTCTTTTTATTCCGTGGACTGTGAGATATGGTTTGCCCTTCGGTACTTCTTCGTTTTTTACGTTCAAGTTCCAGATTTAGGCTTTTACCTAGAATGTATGCCAAATAACTACGAAGGAGCTGAATGTTACCTAAATTACAATTGAGGTTGAATTTATTTTTCATAATTTTAACGTGGTGTTTCATTTATCGAATGCTCTTTGTTAGCGTGGTTTAGTTGGGTGCATTGGTACAGAAATGCATATAAGCGATACTACTGTAGACATTCATAGTTCCCTGAATCTCATAGATGAGACCAAGAAAACAAGAACAAAATCCCTTAAAAACTGCATAAATGTGGACTCAATCTGTGTGGAAAATTTCATAACTACACAATACGAGAACAAGGATAAACTAACACGTAAGTCAAATCATACGCAAGAAACTTTAATAAGTTTCACACTGCAAAGTCCTGGGCTCAGTAAAGGTGTTTACGGTAGGTGATGCTAAAAAAGGTAATTGTTATAACATATTTTATTTTCACAAAAATAGGTTCCGAGATGGTATGAATTGTAAAGGTCCTGGAATACCTCCTCCATATTTGAATAATCTACCAAAATGAAAAGTTAATTCAGTTCTTGTTCATAAGGGAAATCCCCTTTCCTCTAAACAAACCCCCCAATCCCCCCCCCCCCCACACACACACACACACTATTAGCTTTTTTTAAATTTATTTTGGGGGTTGGTTTTTGTTTTTGTTGTTTTGTTTTGGGTTTTTTTTTTTTCTTTTTTCGTTTTTTCGGGGTTTTTTTTTTTTTTGTTTGTTTGTTTGTTTTTTTTTTTTTTTTTGGGGGGGGGGTTTACTGCTGAATAACATTTTCCTCACCAGATTTCATTAACAACGTCTTTGAAATCGTTTAACCCTAGAATGTCTCGGATCAGAATGCGATAGCTATGCATATTTACGTGACAATAGTGAATAGATAAAATTTCACAATGAATATATATTCTGTATTTCACATGTTACTTTAAGATGACATATAACTTATTAGGAATTCATTCCTCACAAATATTACAATCATTCCATGAGAATGAAAATCATAAATCTTCATCCCCCCCCCCACCCCCGAAATCGTAATAAAGAAAAAAAGGGGGGATGTCGCCTATCATTTGTACCATTATAACATTTAATGTGGAAATCTACTTTAAGAACGTACGTTAAACTAATGTTTTGAGAAATCATATTCCCTAATTATTTAGGATGATTTCCATATTACTTCTACATTTTATACGAAAAAGAAACAATCAGCGATGGAAAAAGACATAATTTATTTAAACTATTATTATGCATAAATCTATAGAAAAAAAATCATGCCATTAGCTAGAGATTACACATTCTTTCCTATAACCAGGGGGAAATTTAATGTACGTCACTTAACCCGATGTTATATAGTAGTTTTCCCCCATAGTAGTTTTTACCCCGGAAAATGGCTATATAGTAGTTTTCCCCATGGCGGAAAAACTACTATATAGTAGTCTTTCCCCCGTAGTAGTTTTCCCCCTTACGTAACGGTTTGAAAATTATACACGTTCGCTCTGTATCAGTCAGATAACATTTGAAATATAAATGTACTATAGTAATAGCCTGTGGATCAAACTCTTGGTGTTATGGTTAATGGGTTTCTATATACTGTTAAGTGTGTGTGTGTGTGTGTGTGTGTGTGTGTGTGTGTGTGTGTGTGTGTTTATTTTATGTTTTATTTATTTATTTACAAGTCTTCCATAGTAGCTATTTTCTTCTATTATTTCATTGTAAAAATTGTCGTTTACTTGAATAGATATGTCAACATGACGTCAGGCTGTGACTCAAGATTCGATCCCAGGCAACTTTTCGTAATACATCATAAGTAAAATAGGAATTTATCAATCAAAATGTTCCAATGACAAATATAAGAATTAAACGTGCAAAAATTCCTTGAACATTCAATTCCTAGATAAATAAAGACTGATGCATTATATATATATATATCAAAATATCGCTCATCATGTACATGAAAATAACAGAAGGGAATTCCACCCAGGTGTCCACGATTTGCAATCTACGACAAAGCTTGTCTAGTCGCAGATGTTGTAAATCATTATCATAAGAACGTGATTTCCTTGTCCTTTACGCAAAGTGTGAAAGGTTTCGTCTTAAAGTATCTATATGCTAAGTTTCAAAGCTCTGCATCCTATATTGTGTAGAAGATATAATCAAGGTTAAAGGTTTTGAAAAGTAGGTCACACTTCAAGGTCAAGGTCATTAGATCAAAAGTCATGGTCCCAAATTAAAGATCTTATCACAAGTAATCTATATATGAAGTTCAAAACCCCTTCTACTTTTTGGTACAATAGATACAGCCAAAGTTTAAGTTTTTGAAAACGTAAAGCACCAAGGTCAAAGTAACTAGTTAAAACATCATGGCCTCAAATAAAAGGTCTCATCACAAGAAAAACTATATGTGGAGTGTCAAAGCTTTGTACCTCTTGGTACAAACGATATAGTCAAGGTTTTTGCCACAGGGTAAGAGTCACAGACAGGTCAAAAACTAGATGCCCCCGGATCTCATTCCGGGGGCATAAAACGAACTTGTTTCCTTTTTTCCATTTGTATACATATAGATATTTCTCGGATTAAATAAAGATATCTCGAATGAAATTCTAGTAGATAAATCTCTGTTCTAAATATATGCATTTGTATTTATAAATACTATATCTCTCTTATTCTCCAGCGTGCTCATTTTACTCTTTGATCTCTAGATGACATTTCAACAATGAATTCAGTTTTAACAATTCGATGCGATGTAACTGGTAATAAAATTCAAAATGGATTAGAAAGGGACGCGGAACATTCATGACAAATAAAAACAATAATGATGTACAATGCTGACTCACCGCTCGGTTTAGAAAATTCAAGTATTAAACAAAATATGAATTATTCGATGAGAGTGGGCACGCAACATATAGCACTGTAAGCAAACTGACCTGATCCTGCTATTTTACAGGCCTCTGATAAGAAATCCCACAATAAATTAATTTTTAACCTACATCAGGTTGGAGTTCAAGGCCAAAATAAAGAATGGATCAAAGGGTTTCTTGGTAACCGTATTCAGAGGGTCATCATCGATGGCGAGTTCTCCGCTTCCATTCCAGTGACCTCGGGGATCTCTTAGGGCTCTGTGCTTGGACCACTTCTCTCCCTGTCCTACATAAATGACCATCCAGTCTATGTTCAGTCACAGGACATTAATTGCCGTTTGTATAACAAAAAAAAAAAAAAAAAAAAAAAAAGAAAAGAAAAGTCAAATATCCCTCCATGAAGACCTGATACAGCCATGGAGTTCAACCCTACTAAATGTCAAGTTATTTCTTTCGACATCCAGATACCCAGTACATGTACGTAGTATATACGGACTTCTGAGTACTGGATATATGTAAGACCAGATCCTTGAGAACACTTCAGTTGCCAGGTACCTGGATGTCGATAGAGCGAATAACCTGATCTACAACAGCCACGTAGGTAGGATTACAGGTAAGGCAAACAGTGCTCTTGGATTTCTACGAAGAAATATCCCTTTCAAGAATCAGCAGCTTGTTACGGCCACAAGCAGACAATACTGATAGTGTCTGGGGCACCAACACAGGTAATGTCACCAGACAAACTGCGGCAGTCCACTGCAAAGCTGCAAGGTGGGTATACCCTGACTTTTGAATCACCTCAAGCGTGACCACAATGATAGAAGACCTTGGTTGGCGAAGCCTAGAACGAGTGCTGATTGAATCAGACTCGCACTCATGTACATGTATATGTCTCATAATACAGGTAACTGCACTACATCCCTTTATTACAACACTTAATATATATTTACTACTAATATATACATGACAATGTAAGTATAAACATACACGTCTGGTCATTACATTGTCATAAAAATGATAAATTCACTTATTAAGTTAGGAAGTACTATAGGGATTAAAAGAAGATATAAAATTAAACCATAGTCCCAGGATTAAAGGAAGATATAAAATTAAACCATAGTCCCCACTCTTTCAATCATCAGGGAGATGGAACGTGTATTTGGTAAGTACTGAATTTCATTAAAACAAATTATATAGCTTATGCCAGAGACTACAATATCAGTGGCGGATCCAGGATTTCCGAAAAGTGGGGCCCACATGAGTACATGTATAAGCCAAACTACTCAGCCATTTTTGGTGCCAAATCTGGATTTTTACTTGTTAATATGTGGCGAAAAGGGGGTGGGCCCCCAAGTCCCGGCTCTAAATCTGCCACTGAATATGCGGATATACATGTATGTCTCTGCTTACAATAATTGATATTGTTGGTTTGACATACTATATTCGGGATCATTATCCGTACCTAATGATATTAGATATTTATGAATCCAGATCTCGGTTTTTACTATGAACGACCCAGATGAGGAGGAAGTTCTTGTAAGATGTCTCATAGTTCTAGTTTTATTTATGCAAAATTAAATTTGTTATATTACTATTCCAGTCGTCTCTAAAAAAGTTTATCAATTATTGATGGAATAGCTTTGAATCATCGAATTTCCTCTGATATCATTTAAAGAAAGGAAATAAAATAAATCTTCAGACTCAAAGAGAGTATTAATGATTTAATAATGACTTAACAATAATACAGAAGAATTTGAATATCACTCCTTTTGTACCTAATGCAATTATATGTACAGTTTTGTCGGTAAAATTCAGTTGTCATTATCATTATTAAAGTTTATATTATAAAAAAGCCGTTGTGGTCTAGTGGATGAGTTGCTTGGCTCGTGACCTAGGCTAGAGGTTCTGGGTTCCATCTCCGCCCTGAGCACACCGGTGTTCTGTCTTTCTGATGAGACAGTAAAAACCGAGGTCCTGTGTCACGGTAGGTGTGGCACGTAAAAGATCTCTCTTTGCCTCAGTGGGTCTGTTGCAAACGTCTGAATTTCTATGCAATGCATCAGGCAGATGCTGTCACCGTATACATGAAATAACCAAGGAGTGATGAATCAAGTAATCAATCATTATTGAGAACGCAGTTTAATCGTAAGTTATAAAAGTTCTGTGATGGATGGGTATCGGCCCAGACAGCTCAATGACAAAAGAGTGTCCATCTTGATAGTGGAAGGTTCTGGGTTTGACTCCTAGGTCTAGCCACATCTTTTTCTCCTGCTTGTTACATTTTGTGCCATGACCAGCCCTCATGTGTTGCATGCGCAGTGTGAGGGTTACTATCTTTCGGCTGTTGTGTGTTTCGGATTCCAGGATTGGAAACCTCTAGCAGGGGAGGAGTGTGATACACAGATATCAGCCCAGATATCATGGTAGCTCAATGGTGAGAGTTTCCATCTTGATAGCAGAAGGTTCCAGGTTAGATTCCCGGGTCCTGCTACCTCTTTTTGTTCTGACTGTTACAGTTGGATAACTTGTCAAATTCACTCAAAATTACAAAACAACTCATAATTTGACAGTTTGACAGCAAAAAAGATAATTTGTCAGTGTTCCTAATTGGAGATGTGTTGTTTAGTAAAGTTGTCAATAGGTAAGGAGTTGTCTGGTCAACTTGTCACCAAAACTTGGATTTTCTCACATCTTAATTGAGATAAATTGTCACCAACAATTTGATTTCCCATAAATCTTTAAATCTTGGTCAGTACTGGCACTAGAGAGTGTAATCACTAAAAGTTGTGGGAAAAATCAATGCTTTTATGACAAGTTATCTTGTAAGATTTGTGGAAAAAAAACAGTAAAAGTCAAGCGAAAAATCCATGTTTTAGTGAGAGGTTATTTTTAAAAATTTATAGGGTAGCTCTCACATTTAGTATCAATCTATTATGATAAAGATATGAGAAAAAATCAAGTTTTGGCGACATCTCATCCCTACAATTTGTTACCCACTGACGAGTTGATCAGACAACTTGTCACCAATTATAAATAGTGATGAGATTTCTTTTTTTTTTTTGTGGTGACGAGTTGTCGTGTTGAGAGTTGTCTTGGTGACAAGTTGCCTTAACATTGCCCATGTTATACTAACTTTTTAACTATTTACATGTACTTTCCTACATAGTGATTAATTATTGCAGGTTTACATTGTTACTACTTATATTGGATAGAGAGCATTAAAGTGCATCAGAGTAGACTAGAATACACAAAGTTTATTTAATTGCTAAACAGCAATTGTTGACACATCATGAGAATATCAGTATAAAATATCAGTAACTGAATTAGGATAATTTCAAACATAAACTTTATAAAGACATTTTTACCATATATTGTAAAGGATATATAAACAAGACACTAGAAGCACATGAACTATTATCTCATATTTTTAAAAGAATACATGTATATGTGATAGAATTTATTTATTTATGGTTTCTTTACGTTCTCATTAACTTTTACAGGTTGAATATACATATATCTCCAGATCCACATATTTGCCTTGACCATGAAAATTTCCTTGACTGTTAGAAAAAGAAATGCTATTTTCTTTAAAAAAAAAGTCAAAATTATTCTATTATTAAGAATATTTACAGTCATCATTGGAATGATGATTTGCCGTTCATATTTGTACATTAAAAATGCAATGTTAAATGCATGAGAATCCATGTCCTTATCTTTGCCAGCTTTGAGATTTGACATGTTTAATGTCACCACGTTTTGACATCTTTTGCCCCATATTTAATAAAACCTAGAAAAGAGGTTGTTTTGCATTAGTTATAGCTTTGTTTTGTACAAATGAGAATCGGAATTATGGTTTTAGATAATCCTACATAAATCTATAAATTTTGTTTAGAAATGGATAATTTCCCCGATTTGGAGGTAAACTCAACCTGCTTTGTCCCCAATAAAAAGAAAATGGATAAAATGATAAACTTTCGTCATAATCCAATACACATCAAAATATTTCAATATTTTTTCATTAATGATCAGTGATTTTTCTTTGACACCATACAATGTTATCTAATGAAAGTTATTTTTCTACCCCATTTAGAAGAGAAAACTAAAGACATCTGACAAAGCTGTATGACAAAAATCACCAAGGACAAAACATGATAATAATAGAATATACACTGAAAAACGACATTACAAAAATATTTGATTGTGCTGTAGTTACGATACCAACTTAGGACGTTCAATTGAAGTAACACACGTCATTCAATTGGTGTGGTTAACCGGTTTACAGGTGCCAAAAAAGTTCTAAAAATGCACAGATTATATATCTGTTAAAAGTTAATACCTTAAAAATAAGTTGAAGGTTTGATCATTGTTGAGTATTGATTTCTACAATTTGTTATTTTTTTGCAACATTGAAGCAGGAGGTAGCCAACCTTTTTGAATATAGCGATGGAGTTCAGAGTTGAACATGGGTTATCTGCTCCTGATGCTTTAACAATTGCCGATATACGTGTATCAAGTATGCTTCTTGTATATTCAAAAACAATGTAGATGGTAATTATACTACTGGTAAGATGTTATGTACAGTACAGTCCGGGTGGAACTTTGGATACCCACTGTCCACAGTGGGCAGTCCACCTGAAATTTCAGTGGGCATTAGGAGTGGACATTTACCTGAGCTATCAAGCTGTCCACTTACCTGTATGTTAATTCTAACTGGCTCTTACAAGAATGTCCACTGTGTCCAGTGGACATTTTTCATGCCCACTCTAAAAATGAACACTGTGACCAGTGGGCAAATTAAGTTCCACCTGGACTGTACTGTATGATTACGGTAAATAATCATTTGCTAAATATGTGTGTCAAAATATTGGAGATTGTTGTTTCAGATGTATATCTTTTTGTTACCCTTTTCAGAAAAAAGAATTGCAATGGTTACTGGAGAGTCAAGTTCATCAAGTTCTTGTCGATGTGAAGCATGTTTTGTTGGTATGTAAGGCCATAATATTAGGGGTGTGTTTTACTTGGAATGACGATACTGGTATGATAGTATCATAGTCCCCAGGTAACAATACTATATGTATCACAATGTGTTGCAGATAGGCTGTATACCTGGAATTCATTTGTCATTTGCATTGCTGTCAATCAGTTAAAAATGAAAATTGCTGTATTTCTGCCAGTCCGATTTACCCAATTTTATGGCACCCACTCAAAAATTATTTTTGCAAAATTCTTGGTTTGGTTTGTGGTTTTAGTACAAACCAATACAATAGTTACTTAAATGAAGTATTGCATCAAATGTGGAATCCATCAAAGCAAAATATGTGGATCTTATGTAACAAAATTTTATGTGTCAAATTTGAACAATATTGGAAATTGAATTTGAAAAAAAATATGCAAATTATCATTGACTAATTTTTGTCTTCAAATTCTTTCATAACATTTTCAGTTAAGTCGTTATATTTCCTAGAATATCTATTCATATTAAGTCATTTTATGTATTTCATTTGTCATACGTTTACAAAAGAGAACTTGTCTTTTTTTCCAGGAAACTTGTCGCAGATTTCCTCATAAACCAGGCTTAGGTAAATATAAAAGACGACTTAACCACTGCTTCTTACTTCATGTATTTTATAATGATGATAAATTCAATCTGTTGTCAATTCAGTCCCATTTTTTATCTGTTTTTACAGCTGATATTCAACCATATTTCCAATCTCTAGATATTTTTTTTTCTAAAAGTTTGAAAATAAATTTCACAGTTTTCCAATGGTATGTAAATGTTTTTCTAAATAGAAAATGTTAGGTCAAATACAAGAAAAATTACTCTGTCGGACTCCAATTAAAATTGACAGAATATATACTAGGAAACAATAAATCCCTTTGTTCGAAACGATCAATCCAAATTTACATGTAGTCCTATATAATTGCTAAATTTTTAACTTTTGGCAAGTCACTTTAAATTTAAATACCATGCGCTACTAAAACATTGTCTGAGGTCAGTCTCTCCATATGGTACCATGGTAGAAGCTAATGTTTTATACTAGAAACTTGTTCTATATACGGATGGAAAACTTTGAACTATGAAGGATTAACTGTGTAGTCCTGAATTCAAGTTCCTTTATCAGATGTAGTGACCAGTTTTTATTTGAGACTGTGTAGATCACAGGGCTGTGTTTCACAAGTTTTGTAGCCATTTATCCTATTAAAGGAATTTCACCTCCTAATCTAGTCTTTTTTATTTATAGATGAGAACAAGAATCTAGTCATCCCTCAGAGATTACTGTTATCTTCGGTGAAGTAAGTCTGTCAGAATATCTGAATATACCATATTCCGGTTTTGATAAATGACGACTTTTTGTCCGAGCTAATACATTTTGGCGTTGTTTTTCATAGTGACATTATAATGAATCTATGCCATGTGTTATGACGTCGCTATGAAAAACAACGCCAAAATGTCTTAGCTCGGACAAAAAGACAGCATTTTATAATATCAAAACCGGAATATGGTCTATTCTACATATTCTACATAGCATGGTAAGAACCTCATTCTGTGAGTGGATTAAGGTAACTGCACTAGAGAATACAATAGGCTCTTCTGCTAGTAAACCTCATGTAGGTCAGTGATTTTATCAGGATACTATACATGTAGTTTTCTCAACAAGGAGTCGCTGGCTTCCACCACATAGATGGAAATTATCGTGGTGTTACATTGGACTATGAACAAACAAATATGTCTTTTGGAGTAGATTTGTCATGTTTTCATTTCAACTGAAGATAAAGGCTTTGATATTTCTTTCTGAAAAATCAGGCATCACATAGAATTTGATCCTTATGTTATTTTTTTTTTCTTGTTGCCATTGGAAAAATTTATAAACCTGGAAAAATTACTCTTTCTCTAATGTATCAATATCCACATTTATATGTTATTTTTGGTCAAAAAGTGTACATGTAAGTTTTTTTTTATAGTCAGGATCATGCACACCATGAGAAGCACCTTATTTTATAAACGCCCTTCTAAGACGGTAATAATACCATATTACCTATTTTTCCATTTATTTTCGTATCCACTTAGACTGTACTATAATAGAATGATGCGAATCTGAATGGCAAAACGTCAAAGATTACTATGGAAAAGGTGTGTTGCCATAATTATTTCAAGTATACTCTTAAATCATTCATTTGGTGTTTTGTTACTTATCTACACTATGGGTAAGTATCTGACAAAGAGTATCTGTGAAGTAAACTACTTCTGTGGAAACTGATGTAAATATTCAGGGAAATGAAAGAGCAAAACTTAAAGTTTTTAGAGTAATTGTATGACATCACAATGACTTTAATATCGGATACCAGCCCAAATGGGAAATAACTCTGTATAACAAAAATAGCTACTTTAAATTGGCTATAATTTCACTTTTATCCATCACTTAAGCATTGAGTTATGTTCAGTCTTTGATGTAATTTCTTTTAATTTCAGTGGCAATGTAGGTCAAGTCAAGTGTGTAGTCACCATGATTGGAGATAATATTTGTGATGGGGTAGGTATTCATGAACCAAATAAATAACTTATGTCATTCATGTTTTTGAAATAGATGAATGAAAAGCAGATGTACATTTTGATAAGTGTGTCTGTTCTTTAGTTACGTAACAATTTTACTATTTTACTAACTAGCTTTTGAGTGTTAAATGAGGTGGCATAGTGTTATCAGTTTGGTACTTTCTTTGTGAAAAAGAAATCCCAAGTGTGAGTCCTGCTGGTAGACGGTCAGTATCCTGTCTTTTGGGTGAGACCGTATAAACCAAGGTCCCAAGTCATAGTGGATGTAGAATGTAAAAGATCCCTCACTGATTCGGATGGGTCCATTGCATAGGTCTAAATTTCTATGTGATTTATCAGACCATTGGTGTCATCATATAAGTACAGTAATCATAGTATGACATAAAACAAGAATCAGACAAACAGATGTCAAGGGAAATAGCAGTACTCATTTCATAGAATATTTTTATCACAAATTCTTACGACAGATATGTCCATGTTTCAATCAATAGACCATATTCCGGTTTTGATAATTGCTGTCTTTTTGTCCGAGCTAATACATTTTGGCGTTGTTTTTCATAGTAATGTCATAACGCATGACATAGATTCATTATAATGTCACTATGAAAAACAACGCCTAAAGGTATTAGCTCTGACAAAAAGTCGTTATTTATCAAAACCGGAATATGGTCTATTTCCATATTTTGTTTAGCACTCATATTATTTATATGATTCAATTTTTGGAAGTCACTGAACTCAGATGTGAGGCTTAGTAACTGTGAACTATATAGCATAAAAAGGCAAACAAATCCTGGAAAAAATATTTTGTTTATCCTTTTTTGCCACAAGCACATCCCTTGTTTGTTCAGCACAATCCTCAATGCTTTTGATTTGTTTTTCCAGGATATAAGCTTTAAACACAAACTCGGCAAAGACCATCATATATTTAAAACAGCGATAAGTAACAGACACTGGAAGTTACAACAGGTTCGAAAAAACTTTTTCAATTTTCTCATGAATATGTATCTCTAATTTTGTGAATAGAGTTTGTGTTATGTATAGAACTGTAGTAGTTCTGTCTTTAGTGTACTCAAACTGGTGTGGTCCCAGGTTTTACTCCTGCTTTGGGCACACTGGTGTCCTGTTGTTCGGATGAGACAGTGAAAACTTGGGTCCTATGTCATGGTAGCGGTGGCACAAAAGATCCTTCTTTGTTTCTGGTGTTCGGATGAGACATTTGAAGCTTATTTCCTGTTTCAAAGTAGACATAGGCATAACAAATAGCCCCTATTGTTGATTTTCAGGTGGGTTTATTACATAGATTAAAATTTTCATCTTGTGCATTAGACAGCTGCCCACACGATAGAAATGATGTAAACTTGAATATATTGAAGTGGTATTAAAACATTAAGAATCAAAATTCTATGTTTAATGTATAAATGAATTTGTCTTTTACTGTAGATACAGGATGCAGGAAATTTTTTATTTGCTGCCTTAGATGCTTTAGAAAGTCATAGTGCAATCACAAAATATTCCACAGCTAAAGAAGTTATAATAGTAAGTTTTGCTTTCTTTGAAATATTGACTTAAACGGCTTGATGATCAATCCTGCTTGATGCCTTTATGGCCTTTCAGGCCTTTGATTTTTTGTAACACGAAGTGTTACACTGTTATGGACCCGGGTCATGGGCGCTGCCATATTGGGATTCACCCCTTTGCTCATGTATTCCTACACTCAGTGAAATAGGTCTATGATTATGTGCGTTGAATTTGCAAATATTCATGAACATTTGATACTTTTGGTATGTTGATAACTACATGCATATTCAGCAAATTATTTAGGAAGATGTATGGAAAGTCTATACCAGAGCTGAACAAACACGATGATTATTTTTGAAACTAACTGGCATGTAACCTATGTTTTCATTCAGTAGTTGATTACTACGTACTGATCGCACATTTTCGGGCCTTTCCTTCGGCCCTTGCCAACCACAATAACAACATGCTTTGATGACGTTATGCCGAAAAATTGATGTTTTACTTGATTAAAGTGAGACAGCAGACTGTATAAGTTAAATTTTTCCTTTCCGTATTGTAAACATTCTGCGTAAGTTTCACCAGAGCTGGGTATTAAATTGCCCCCCTTTCCAAATTCCGCGTTGCTAAGGGACGAATAGCGTCATGTATAAAATTCTGCCGAGAAACGATTTGATATTTAGTGCACCGACTTAAGAAGTTTCTTCGGTTTCATATTCTTAAAATTCCATGATTAAATTATTAATCACAAATTGATTCATACATGAGTGACTTGACATCGTAAACAGCTGAACAGGCAGATTTCAAATCTGATTTGCTCGGCGCGGCGAGATGAAATAACATGATGGAAAGCATGTTGCACACGTCATGTACGTTTTCAGATTTGTTGGTTTAACTTGATTGTAATAATTGTGAATGGTAGAACTTGCAAATTGTCCTTGATATGAGATTTAAGATGGACGTTAAGAACAGTGAACGAAGTTGGTTCAGACAGAATTTTTGATAGTTGGAGTCAGAGGCAATGTGGACAAAGTCAAAGAGTAGGTATAATGACTTTTAAATTTGAGGACGGTATATCGTGCTTACATGTCTGAACGCTAATGTGTGGACCAATTTGAACTATCAAAACAAAACAAGTGAATTAGAATGTCTTTTTAACATCACTTTTTGTCCCCCACTTTTGTGAAAGCAAGGGGACATTACATCTCGTAATACTCATTCCTCCATCTGTCAGTCTGTCACAAAAACTTAAACTGGGAAATAATTTCTATTGAAATGGTCGGCTCATACCTTCACCGATGGTGAAGGTATGAGCCGACCGTTTCAATAGAAATTACCTGGGCAATAACTTTTGATCCAGTAGGGGTACCATTTCACAAGTAGATTCCTTGTGATGAGACTTTCCATTTAAGATAATTACTTTTGACATCTTAGAATTCTTTTGAATTCACTTGGTTATCTTGACAGTTATGTATCCTCAGGAACACCCTTATCTGATTACAACCCCCTCCTAATTACAAACATGGATTCACCATGTCTTCTCTGTCTTTGTACACATCAAATCCACAGCAAGTGGTCAGAGCAAGGACAGTTTTATGATCTCCTTCACATAGTTTGTATGATCTTGTGATATAGGCCTGACATGCGCAACTGGAAAACTAAGTTTAGGACAAACTACAAATGCTGCAAATAGCAAACATCTTGGGATATACACTTGACGGCATGCTTTTGATACTGCACGTGACATAATTTTTCGGTTTGAGTGGCATAGTTAGCCTTTTAGAGTACCTCGATTCTGTACAAGCTACAAGTACCAAACTTACACTAATTAATTATTCATCTTGCAGACTTGAAAACATGTTACAAGCTGTACCTGACACTTTTTTATCACCCGCCTTTTGTGAAAACATGGGGACATGAAATCTCATTTGTCTGTCCATCCGTCTCTCTGTCTGTCTGATAAAAAAACTTTAACCTTGGTCATAATGTAGGGCCATCATATCTGGCATGTTTGTGCCTAGTTGCAATACCTTTCCTGTATCTGTAGATATGCACAACAATGACAATGTCACAGATTGCTGCACCCTTACTGTTAGAGCGTCAAAAGCAGGGGACCACAACTCTCTGAATTTGCTTGTTCCATTTGAGTCATTTTGGTATCATGTTTTGGGCACAAGTATCTCAGTTATGGACAGTACAAGTACCAAAGTTGCACCAATGATTCATCTATGGGATGCACACTAGAGTACCTGGTTCGATTGCTTCATGTAACAGTTTTCCACTTCCGTGATTTGGTTAACCTGTTGGGGGTACCTCAGTTTGCAACAAACTAGTAAAAGTAAAAGACTTCTGACTTGGCCGTATGCCAAGTCACCTCAACTAAACAGTGTGTGAAAATTTCCAAACTTGTGCTAATGGTTCATCTTGGGACGCATACTTGAATGCAAGCTTCGTAAAACTATTCCCATTTCAATTTTGTTTCATTATAAGAAAATTGATTAGAATAACTCAATAAAAAAGAGTCATTTTGAATTTGTGCCGTTCATTGTAAGAATGAAAATTGTCCTGAATTAAGGGGGTAGTCTGGTGAACTAGTAAGAAGAATTAAAATCTACAACTGGCTATTTCATGCATATTCTATAAGAATAGACAAAGGTAGATTAAGAATAACAAAAACATATGTTATGGAGCATATTATTGTACTAGAATCAATGCAAATTAATACTGTTTCATGCCCATTTCGATATATACGGTAGTTATTTTAGTAGATAAACTTATGAATTTATACTGATTGATTGAAAAAATAAGAAGGATTATCGAAAGCTCTAACAACTTACGAAGCGTTTCATAGTGGTTATAGTAATTAAACAAACCTACCAAAATGATGGCAATTTCACAAGAAGTACACTTATTTGATAATTTCTGTAATCTGCATCACTGTGATATTACACTGTAATGTGCAATGGTCTGTCATAAGTCAAAACAACATAAAATTACAATAGGTAATGGAGCATTTTACAAAGAAATTTGATAGATATTGCACCCTCCCCCCATTTTGCTATAACCTCGTTTGTGTGTAATATATATTGAATGAAATATTTCCTTTTCATGATCAAGAAAGGAATTGATTTGTATATATATAAGCTTCAAATGACATTTCAAATTAAAACCATATTTAGATTCGATATAATCAAAATATATAAACATATAAATGCCCTCCCCCCTTTTAGGAGGATGGAGGCTATTTGGAAAACAAGTACATATATTTCCTTGAAAAATCTGCCTTTGTGGTACATATATACATGTAACTACTTTAATGAATATGTCAGTAACAATATCATAGTATTATTTAAAAGTTTAAAATGTCTTCTTTTTAATGATATCTAAATCATGCCTCTTCTGTGAACAAGTCCGGAGATATAATGGCTAAAAGACACCATACTTTTCATCAGACAGCATATACAGCAGGTGCAACGACATCACGTCATTAAGACGTAACGTCTCAATGACATCATCCTGTACTGCATGATGTAAATCTGCAGCCCTTTTCAAATACGTTAGTACTCTAAGGATTAAAAATAAAAACCCTCTCTTGTTCATTGAATTTAGTTTTGATTGTTTCAAGATAATTAAATATACTGGCCTTCGCTTTTAGTTAACTATCTTGTGCTTTTTTTGGTTTTAAAATATTTTACTTTTCCCATTTCGTATTTGCCGGCATAGAGATCTATATCAGCATTGTTGATTGCTAGAGCAACAGAAATCGGTTTGTCGTAAACAAGTTTTGGTCAATAGAATAACTCTAAAAACGGTTTTCTTCAATATCACATGATAATTTACAAACACATGCATAATAGACAAATTATTGAATATTACATCTGTATTTTTTATCACGACTAAAAATGTTACATCATCGTGACAGTACGAGTTACCTCCCGTTAGGCAGATTACAGTACAGTCCAGGTGGAACTTTGAATGCCCACTGTCCACAGTGGGCAGTCCACCTGAAATTTCAGTGGGCATTAGGAGTGGACATTTACCTGAGCTATCAAGCTGTCCACTTACCTGTATGTTAATTCCAGCTGACTCTTGCAAGAATGTCCACTGTGTCCAGTAGACATTTTTAATGCCCACTCTAAAAATGCCCACTGTGACCAGTGGGCAAATAAAGTTCCACCCGGACTGTACTGTACTTTTAGGCGTAAATCGCTCACCAGACTACATCCTTGATACTATTGATAAAACGATTTCCTCTTCATCTTCATATGAGTGTTACTCAGGACCTTCAGTCCTTTGATTATACTAATTGCATGATTTGGAAAAATCAGCAAGTGGAGGTTAATGACTGTCCTTTTTTTCATTCTCAATTCTTTTAATCAAAACTAGTGCATGGATTTAATAAAAGGTTTAATTGATCTATGACTTCTGCCACATAACTGAGCCAGTAACTCCTCTTTTTTCTTTCTTACCAAAGTTCAAATTTGACAAACTCACTGTCATGCACTTGTGGCTCTCCAACAAAGATATTCATCATTATATCCTATATTATTCAAAATTTTATGAGCAAAGACTTTCTTTACTGAATCAGCTGTTAGTCTGTCTTCATCTATATGTTAATCATCTTTTGAAAGGAAAAAAAAAAGAACTTGATACCATTCACAATATAACTCGATACTATTCACAATATTTACATTGATTTATCTATGCAAGACTTCTTCATGTCTTCAGGTAGATTTTAAAAATTCTTTAATTTTTATGAATACGCTGTCTGTATATCTCTTTTGCTGTTGTTTATAATGAGATTATTTTGATTTCCAGTTATTAGACACAATTATCGATGACATAAACCAGGGCAGGTCCTGTCTAGCATATCCAAAGAGAAAATCTATAGAGGAACTTGTACATAATTCAAATATGGTGAGTGGTTTTTTTTGTGCAACAAGTTTTGTAAGTAAAAACAGAAATATACTAAAAGACTGTAAATATTTTTGAAATCAGAATTTTTTTTTTAATATTATATCATAAGAGCAAAGATGTAATTACAACCCCCCAAAAAATTAATGAGACAGAATGAAAAAAAATTAATGCAGTGTATTGTGAAGTTATATTTTGTGTTCATAAAATCTGACACTTTTGTATAAACTATTAGTGAAGGACCAGTCCCCGGTTAAGACCAGTTACTGGCTACTACGTTATTAAGGGTATTCAAAATTTGAATTGATGAAATTTTCATATGTAGTATTTAGTATCCCATGTATTGCATCTCATAAAAAATCTCATAAATTCACATTTCAAAATCCAAAATAACATAGTAGCTGGTAACTGGTCTTGGCCCGTAAATGGTTCAGTACCAGTACACTATATTGAAACTACTTACTCATCTTTCAGCAAAGTCTCCACCCCCAAGTGCCAAATGATGTTGCCTTAAGTTTCTATATCCATGCTTCGAAGCTGGTGCTATCAGTGTATCAACTGAATGTAAGCAGTTCAGGAGGGGGTGCTCAGAAATCAGACATAAGTACCCGACAGCAAGTATGTACATGTAGCACATTTAGTATGTCTGTATACTTGGCTAGAAAGAAACCTTTACGTTTTGGTCAGATCCATCAAAGGATACATCTAGTGTGAAGTTTCATAGGCCCTAGAGAGTACTTTCTTTTACAAAAATTTTCAGACTGGGTGCATAAATTGACAAAGCAAATGTGTAAGATTGATACAGAAGAGCTTCTTAAGAAGTATTGTCATTTTGGTTTCATTCTATTTCCGGACTTTGTCTTTTCACATCCTCTGGTCATTACCTTGATTTTCTCATAGCAGATTACTTATAGTCAAAGCGCGTTATTTATATAATCAATTACATTTTATTAGATTTTAAAGAAAGAAATGCAGTACTAAAGAAATTGATCACAAAAATAGTTTTATAATTTTTCTTTTATTTTTTTCAATATTACCATTAAATCAGAGTAGTTATGGTTGGGAGTTGTGCTCTGAATGATCAGATGACTGATATCGGCACATTTGGGTCGCCAAAGGCTCAGGTGAGCTATTGTGATCAAACGTCGTCCATCGTCCCTCCGTCGTTAACTTTACACATTTTCGACTTCTTCTTCAGAACAGCCGAACAGAATTTGATGAAACTTGGTATGCATGAAGTACATATGGTCCCCTACAAATGTTGTTGTTTTCGTCCAGATCCGTCAAAAGGTGGCGCCACCACAGGTAAAAGTAGGTTACAGAGGGTACCCTCCTTTAACAAACTTCTTCTTCAGACTGGGGACATACAGAGACAAACCGAATGCATAGGAATGATCTAGAGGTGTTGTTATTTTTGGTTCTGTTCCGAAATCAGATTTTTGATATTTTTTCGACTTTTTTTTGGACTTAGTAATTTCAATGCAGAAAAGTGTCATGTTTTTCTGTTAATTGATAATGATGATTTCTTATGGACTAATTTGATCATAATTATGGTAAGAAATATTTTCGTGAAAGAATTTTGTCAATATCTCAATTTTTGGATTTTTTATGAATTTTTTAAGACTTCAAAAAAAAAAGGGGGAAGGTTGGCCATTTTGTCACATTTTCAACTTTTTCTGAAAAAGTGTTTGAAGGATTTTAATAAATCACGATACAAATAAATCACTTATGATACCCTTCAAATTCTGTCATTTTCGTCCAAACCTCTTCACAGGTGGTGCCACCACAGTCAAAAGTAGGTCACAAAAGAGTACCCTCATTTGACAATCTTCTTCTTCATACTAGCTGTATACAGAGACAAACAGAATGCATAGAAATGATATAGAGGGATGAGTGAAGAGGTCTTGTCATTTTGGTTCCCGTCCAATATCAAATTTTAGAAATTTTTTCCACATGTTTTTGGACTTGGTGATTTCAATGCAGAAAAGTGTCATATTTCCTAGTTAATTGATAATGATGATTTCTTATGGACTATTTTGATTATGATTATGGTAAGGAATATTATTTAGAAAGAATTTCGTCAATATCTCAATTGTTGGATTTTCTATGAATTTTTTCAGACTTCCAAATGAGGGTATATAGGTACAATTCTTCACATTTTTCACTTCTGCTGTTATACCACATGAAAGATTTTAATGAAACATGGTATACTTGAAGTACTATAGGTCCTCTATCAATTTTATACATTTCATGCAAATTGGTCAACAGATGGTGTCACCATGTCTAAAAAATAGGTCTCATAATGGTACATATGCCACTTGGTAATTACAATATGGAGAGTAGCAGTTCAAATCCAGCTGTGGTTGAATTTTTTTTTTCATTTCTTTACACATCTAAGTAAGTATTTAGATGTTTCTCAACACTCAACATATGAAATTAGGCCATTTTAAGTTAGATCTGGACAATATTTGAAACAATTGTTGTTCATGACCCAGACTTGAAATCAGTCAACAAAAGGCCCCACCTAAAGAAAATGACTAACTTGTTGCCCTGAATGACTTCTTGCAGAGACAAAGGAAATGCTTAATATCAAAATCACCTGAATGGATGTGCAAAAAAGTGTTGTTTTTTATTCTAGCCTGAAATAAAATTTGACATATTTTCAACATCTGTGTTGACTTAGTCACATTAATGCAAAAATAAATGAATTCTTCCTTCATGCATGACTGATCATCTAGGTACTCAGGTGAGCGATATAGGCCCACTTGGGCCTCTTGTTATTCTGGTCTGAAATAAAATTTGACATATTTTCAACATTTGTGTTGATTTAGTCACAGTAATGCAAAAATAAATAACTTCTTCCTTCCTGCATGACTGATAATCTAGGTACTCAGGTGAGCGATATAGGCCCACTTGGGCCTCTTGTTAACTCTAAATAGGGTTCTGCATTGATACATATACCCTATAGAAGTCATGTTTCGGTCTGCCATCAATCTATTTGACCATCTGTTCATCGATCAACACTGTGGTTGTAACTTGATAAGTCAAAAGATGTTCAACCTTACAGTTTTACGTTTCTCACACAGATGCAGAATGATGGATCGAACAAGTCAAACAATGGTGTCTTAAATGACTTTTGCAACTTTCTGTTAGAACTTAAAACAAAGGTAGATAAAAAATAAACAAAATCTATATTATCACTGTTACTAACTCATATACATGTATGTATCATGATATTTTCCCTATGTCTTTTCATGACTAGGTGGAATGCACAGTGCAGTGGTTGAATGAATGTGTGATGCTCCTTACAATGGCTTTACAGTACTGTCAACAGTTGAAAGATAAGGTCAGAGTTTTAATGCTTATTGTTGTTTTGTGTTTTTGTGTTTTTAAGTCAACTCACAATACAAGACTTGCTGTCATAATGGCCATAATCATAAGTTGTTCATGTTTTTTTTGGGGATTTGCATAAACCCACAAATCAAGCAACACCAAAGAGTCATTGGCTGGATTCTAACCCTGAACCTCTTGGTCACAAGACAAGTACCTAACCTATTCAGCTACATTATGGTAGTTCAGTAATATTGTGCTAGATTGTAATGATATCAAAGTAATTCATAGTGTTGGAACCAAAAAAAAGCATTTGTTTTCCCTCTAATAATGTACTTGTTCATGTTACTGTCCTCTCGTTCAGTTTCAGATAATATTATCAATTACATGAGTTTTATCAAATTTAAAAAATGTGGACAGGTCATTTTAATATTCTGCTGAATAAAAAAATCATACTATTAGCTATAGGTTTGGCAATCTCTATGACTTAAAACTGGAGCAGTAGTAATTGCAATGTTTCACCTCTGTGAATTCTGCATTCAGATTTCCTATTCAGAGCAGGTTTAAAGGCTTGATATTGTACATTTCATATTTTGTGGTTTTCTCATAATGCTCCTGTTATCTCCATTGCCAAACACCTGTTGTCACCATAAATGGAAACTTGTCACCACAAATGGAAAAGATGTCTTTTACGGTAAAAATAGGTAACCAATGTAAGATGAAATTTGGCATTTTAATGGTCTATCTAGTGCAATATTACTACAAGATCTATTTTTGATTTCTAATACAGTTTGACTGAATGTGAAATCTTTATATTTTCCATACATGGAAAAAAGTTTTTTAACAAGAACTTTGTTGATTTTTGTTTTAGATATTCTTATAGAATAAGTGTTTTGTGTTTTTATGCAGGAATGAATTACAATGGCTGATGCATTTGTTAGATATATCACATAAATGCATCAGACATTGTAATTCATTCCAGCATGAAAACACAAAATAAGACACTTATTCTATATATATGCACTTTTAATGCCAAAATATCACACTGGAAACTTCCATTTTCTATTTACAAACCACATTAGCTTATCCAGAATGATTTACTTTCGTCGAATGTCAAGCATTAAATATGACTTTGATTACACCACGCAAGGTTGGAAATGTCGACTGATTGATTAATTGTGGGCCGGCACTAGCCGGCCCATCCTTTGATATAAGTTTGGGAAAGTTGCATGCGTTTCTGCGGTACAGTTAGGCCACACCCCGGGATTTTACACCAATGATAAAATTAGGATTATATCCACTGCGGAGGGAGCATGTGTCATCTCGCTGACCCATTTTGATAGATTTTATGTAAGCGTAGTATCTTCGAGACTTTCGCTGATTTACGTTACAGCAGAGGAAAATTATGTTGAAATACTTTCTGGGGATGGGTGTAATCTTACTATTTTTGAATATTTGACGTGCTTTCTTCATAAGCAAAATTATTATTCGCTTGCCGAAATGGCTTTTGGTTAATCATAGCCAATCGGAACATCATTGCCAATTTTAAAAATAGATCTTATTTGCGTACGGAAATGGAAGAGTTGTTACGATTGAATGATAGTGTGATACAAGTCCTACTAAACACTCAGAATACAGAATGCTATGCAAAGAAGGACCAACATAACCAACTACATTCTACAATTGTTACTTCTGGCAAGACGATAAACCTTAATTATTGTTTATAAATTAAAACTTGAGAATAAGTTAACAGATTACTAACCAGTACGGCCACACCACTACCAAAAGTTTAACCAGTAAAGGGATGTTTACTCCAGCAAACAGCCAGTTGCTTATAGATTGGTTATGTTTTGTTGATTGATTGATGTTTGTTTAACGTCACACCACGAATATTTCACGTATATGATGACGGCATGTTTTGTTGTTAAAAATAGATAGTGGATTGATAGATTAATTATTGTTTCACGTCACTCCACGATTATTTCACATATATGGTGACGGTATCTGCCTGATGCATTGCATAGATATTTATACCTTTGTAACGGACCCTTCCGAAGAAGTAGTAGATCTTTAACGTGCCATGCCTACCGTGACGCGGGACCTCGGTTTCTACTGTCCTATCTGAAAGACAGGTCACCAATATGCCCACGGCGGGAGTCGAACCCGGGACCTTTCAGTCACCTCCAGTGGCTTAGCTACCATTACGCCAAATACCCACGTGCGTACACATCATTTTGTGAAAAATATAGTGTCTCAAGAAAAAGAGAGATAAAGAGAGGTGGTCGTTTTCCTTTCCCGATTGATAGTACTGTTGTAATTCCTTTGCTAAAATTTAAGAATGACGACTTTATCCTTCTTTAAAATGCTAAAATCCATTAGCTTCTGCCCGGGTTCGCCCCCTGGGCTCCCACCATGACTTCGCCCTGGACCCGCTGACGGCTTCAAGGCAGTCCCCAAACCCCCCTGCCTGGTGCGTACACATCATTTGCACTCCAGCTACGCCCCTGACCTCATCCACTGAGCCCACCGGCATAAAACAAATAGTAGATGATATGGCTAGTAAATCTAAAAGTTCATTTCCATACTAAATGCAGGCTAATCCGTACGTCTAATAAGCTCGTCATTGTCTTATGTACTAAATGTTAGCTGAAAAGGAAGTGATATTGGAGATTTATACGTCTATGGTCGATCACCATGGTCTTTATATGTCTGCTAATTAACAGTCACATAGCTGTACAATACAAATTTTAAAACGTTATTCTGTTTTTGAAGTTCTTTGCAGTTTTATCAAACATCCCATTCCGGCCCACACTTTGGTGCTTGCACCAAAATGTTTCTTGTTGATTATTGTTTTACGTCACACCATGAATATTTCATGTATATGATGACGGCATCTGCCTGATGCGGAGCATACAAATTTTGGCCTTTGCAACGGACCCACCTGAAACAGTGAGGGATCTTTAACGTGCCATGCATACCACGACACAGGGCCTCGGTTTTTAATGTCTCATCCAAAAGACATGACACCGACATGACCAGAGCAGGACTTGAACCCTGGCCTCCCGATCAGGAGTCCGACACGATACCAGAAATGTCAAACATTTCATTATGACGTCATAAGCATAACAATCAGAAGTCTGCAAAACATCTCTTTCTGTGCTGAAATGTGGATCAAATATGGGGAGTTATGACGTCACCGATCAATGTAATTCATACAGAAATAAACAACTTGTGTCTTGAAAGCTTTATCTCAGGAAATTACAGTGGTTGTGCATATATATGGAATTGTACCAAAGCTTGATTTTATTTGTATGTCTCTTGCTTTACATCACTCCAAGATAATTTCGTTTAAATAGTAACAGAGTCTATCTGATGTACACCCCTCAAACAGTGAGGGACTTTTACATGCTAATGTTGATGTTGACCTCAAATTTTACTGTCGCATCAAGGAGACATGACACCAAGGATTGACTCGAAATTTAGTCACCTCAGTCTAATCCAGCAAACTAGTGACTTAGTAGGCTGGATCTACTACATTATTTAGTATTCACAACTGAAATTTCGAAATAGCAAGTATTTTGCTCTAATCGTGTTTTTCCTTCTCCTAAGTGCATCCAAAACTCGTTTTCAAAGATAGCCATCATTAGATTTCGATATCTTTTATAAAATAAAAGATTAAAAAGCAAGATTAGTACTATTTCAAAACTTATGAGACGTATTTTGAAAACAACGTGACTCCCGCCAGTACAAAGACTGTATAGTCTTTATAGACCCTTTCGCACTAATTCTCGCGCCTGCGCATAAACGCTTCCGGGGGGGGGGGTAACCGCTTGGGGCGCTATATAAACTATACCAAAATAGCAATCTTTAAAGAACAAATTAATATATTTAGGATGAGTTTTGGGTGTGGACATTTGTGGTTATCGATAAATTTGATATTGAACAATAAATTTAAATAGAGCTTTCAACATGTCATCACCTTGACAACTCAGTTGTAAGCTGCAAATTTCCCCTTTGGCGCCCTTACACTACGATTCAAGATGGTGAAACATTGTTGTGTATTTCGCTGCTCTAATGAAAATAATGCGACGACCAAAGCGAGAGGACTGAAGTTTTACTGGTTTCCGAAGAAATCCCACAATAGAAGACTATATATAGATTAGAGACGTCAATCGCGCAGACTTCATACCAAACGAGAATACCAGGATCTGTTCCAAGCATTTCGAGGGAGGATGGCACAGTGACGACCGAGACGACGTTGCACCGACTATTTTCAGCTACAAAGACGTGACAACTGACAGACAGAGGGAAGATAGGACCTCAAGAAGAAATTTACTGAAGGTAAAACTTACATAAAAGTAATATTTCTTGTAAAGTTTACTAAAACTTCTATAATTTCAGTCGCAAAAATGCGAAACGAAACTAGGTCATGGATAGAGAGAAGAACAAATAAATGTCATGTCAGTTTTAAATGACAGTGTTTCGCAATAGCAGCTGATCATTTTATTTTTCATTAATAAAAGTAAAATAATTTCTAAATGCCTAATAATTTTGTAACATTCATAGTCCATTACTCAACTTTCTATACATGTATTTGTGAAATGAATGCACCATTAATGGCATTATAGTTTATACACAGTTTTGACCGGAAAACGGTGCAAGGGTGCAATCTGATGACATAATTTGTGTACTGATAAGTTAAAGCTGGCAAGACTTGGTGGTAGTGCTTTGAACCCTGCTTAGTCTCGGGTCTTGCTGTTGTCAGTCTTTATAATGACACCATTTAAAAGCCAGTAGCTGATTTAGTTGAGAATGCAGGGGGCAACCCCCCCCCCCCTGGCAGTGACCCCAAATTGGTTCAGAATCCCTGTATTTTGACAATTTTCTGTCAAAATTGGCTAAATTTGATCCTTTACTGCCTTGCAAAGGGGGAGCTGGATCCGCCAGTGCAACCGAGGTCCAATGTTACATACCTCACAGGAGATGTGGTCTGTAAAAGATCCCTCAGGCTCACTGCTTCATGTTGATACGTAACAGAGAGCTGATGGAGTGCACAATGTACTAAATGTGTATGAAAATACATTGTCGAGTGTTGCCATGCTGAATCTCGCAAGACTCCTGAAAAATTAATTGTTCACCCTGCCTGATTATTATCTCTTAATTTTAATATTCTTATATTATTTTTAGGTTTTTGATGAAGCAGAGAAGAAGCAGACTGAATATGAGGCCAGTAGCAAGCAGTTATCTTTGATGTTCCATTGAGCGTTATACTTCATTTTGACGATATAGACACCAACGTTACCTACCAAGGTGTGTTTACATCATTAAATTGCTTGTTTTTTGTTTATCTAGTCAATCTATGATTGTTGCAAGTGTTTCATTATATGATAACTGCATCTGACTGATGCATGACACAAATGCTAATAACCCACCCAAAGCTATCAGAGGTCTATAATATGCCACACCTACTGTGGCTCTTGATATCAATTTTAAAGATCTCATCTACCTCCAGGCCACACCTACATTAAATGCATGGTCAACACTTTTGCAGTATAAGAGATTATATATAAATTTTACATTTGCACTACAGGAATGAATTTAATTTTTTTTTTTAACAATCTATCAAAATGTGTATTACATGTGAAAGTAAATGATATAGATATATATCAGTAATGTAGCAATTATTCTTGTAATCTTTTTTATTAAGACCAAGGGATACAGTGTGAACCCGATCCACTGCTATTAGAAAATCAGCAACTCCGAGAACTACAGAGAGTGAAAGCAGAGTTAAATCATCATCGATGGAGTGTAGACAGGATAAGAGACAACGATGCCATGATGAAGTTTTACACAGTAATACCGACCTTTGCCGACCATTATTATGTTTATTCAAGTATGTGAAAAAGATATTATTAATTACATGATGTTTACTATGCAATAGTGATACTTAATATATATTTAAATAATATTAAATTCAATTTGTGCTTGTGACTCTTTATGCAGTCTTTGAATTAATTGCAACATACATTGGTTATATATTTTTGTGAAATGTTCACATTCATGATTCAACCCCGACTAACGAAGCAGATGTTCGGCCACAGCCACAAGAATGAATTTACTTTCATATAAGTTCCTTGTATTACACATTGTTACATGAAATACAATATACCCCTATTTTTTTATATTTTAGGTATCTTTCAACCAAGACTAAGATGATGGTATACTGGCGGGGTAGTGCAATGACTCGCGACGAATGGATGAGGACACTTTCATCTGAAAAAGTAATTTAACAAAACATACCGGTATGTATTACATACTGAAATTGTTACATTACTTATTAATTATAAAAAGCTAATGGAGGTTATGTTAACAATCCATAATGTACAATTCTGAGTTCAAATGGCCACAGGTCCCCCGGAGAGTTTACTCCGTATTAGCTGCTCTGTGGCAGGGGTATCATGGGTGCCACCCCACTCTTTGTCGCCTGCTTTGAGAACTCCTGCCCTGTACACCAGAAATAAATGCCTTAAAATCTGGAAATTAAAGGAAATTCTGCTCAATGCTGCATGTTGCGCAGAAAGTGCTTATCTTCATATTTAAAGCTGTTGAATTCTTGCCCTTTATGCCAGAAATAAATGCCTTGAAGTCTGGAAATAAAAGAAAATCTGCTCAATGCTGTACAATTAAGCACAGAAAACAAAACATTGATAATTATCATGTGCAAAAACATGTTTGTAAAAGAAGCTTTGTAGAAGTGGCATCATTTCTGAAACAAAAGAAGCATCAAAATGAATTTTTTCAATAAAACAATTATCAAAATTTTACTTACAGTTCTCTTCACAAAAGACCAACAACTGCATATTGCTTTCCTAGGGATCTATAGAAGTCTGGACCACTTCCTCTTCAACAGCTTCTGGAGCAACGTCTGGAATATTCCAAAGCTGCCCTGCAATGTTATTTAAAAAAGGCTTACTAAACTGATTATATTATCAATATTATTAATAAATGTATCTACAGGTATAACACAATTGAGTAGTTGTTAATAGTGTTAATAATATTAAGGAGCACACTGGCATTGTGTTAATGGAAGAGCAGTTGCAAAAGGATTTGAATTTGGTTCCCATCAATCTCTAGACAAGACTCTGTAATATATAACCTGTGTTGGGAATAGCCTGTTGCAATTCCTGCAGAAAGAGGAGACCATTGCTATAGTCGAACTCTCTTTGGGATGGGTGTCGAGGGTCAAATTCTAATGGCTTCTTGATGTCATCACCCTCTGTGCTGCTTGCTACATTTGGTTTTTGCAGGTTCCACTACGATAGTGACATAGCTCTTAGTTTCATAGCTCTTGGTACATTCCACTGACAGGGACGAGATGTACAGCTTTCACCCAGGTACGGCTTGCTTTTACCTAACGCATGAAGGGCAAACAGCAAAGCACCAACAAGGCTGCAGATTTGGCCTAACCTGAAATTCAAATAAAAACATTCAGATATTGATATTTACATTACAATAAAACCTAACCAAAGGACATCAGAGTGACTGAAGGTAGGTGTCCTTTAGTTACAGGTGTCCCTTTATATACAAGTTCAGTTTATGCACAAAATGCTACTTTGAGATCACGACATGAGTCCAACATATACAGGCTGCTCTTTTATAGAGTTGTAAATAAAACTTATTTTTTACTGTATATGTAAGTTAAGTTCAAAGGTATGACATTGAATGGTCAGAGTTCCATACAAACAGGCCAAACACTAGATGCCAATATATCATTCTGTGGACATAACAAGTAACATTGAAATATTGTGTCTTTATTTCCTTTAATTAATGAAAGCTATATTTTCACACTTATCATGATGATTATTTACCCGATGGAACACTGGCAGTAAGCAAACTCAAGATGCTCTTTCTGAGAAAAACACAGGAATACTTGATACCTCTGCTTCTTAAATGATGCCATACAGAAAGCTCTAATATATACAAAAATGTGTCATTAATCTGAAAAATAAATGAGAGATGAAAATCACTCATGATAACTCTTCACATTGTTGTAGTCATTTAAAGTCATATAGGTTTATGTGCGTAATCATACATGTATTAAGAATTGCTTGTTTTTCATTTGGTTGCATACTTCGAAATTTATATTTACATCTGCATTTATATAGAATATATGCACCTTAATTGATTTAAAAATTTATCTGCAAACACATTCCAGTAACTACAGAACAAACTCTCCTTAACTTGGAAGTGTAAGTAAATACACAAATAAATATATACCATGCATGAATATATCTACATTAGCAATATACATTTTCCTACAGCTGAATTTGAAGATGTAAAAATATTTTAAAATTTGACTGTTGACAATTTACAAGACATGCATGTATTTGGTACTAGGCCATTCTTTACAGATAACTAATGAGTTAGAATAAAAGAACTGTTACATCATGAAATTATAATAATAAATCTTAAATGTATTGAGGAATTGACTCTTGTCGTCTTGACAAATTTGTGTGACTGTCACAAGAGATTTGTTATTCTGGTGACTGGTGTTTATATTGTGAACTGCATACTAAACTTTCAGAAATAGTATACGATGAATATAATTCAAGTATCAGGTAAATAAGAGTAATTAAGAGTCTAGTTTCATTTGTGGTGGGCAAGCAATTCCACTCCTGATCGTACTTGGGACTACTAGATGTAGGAGTCGGAGGTTTTTCGGGGAGAAGTTCTTAAATTGAAATTTATGTACAGATCGGCATACGTATACCTTTGCAAACTGTATATTGGAAACATCGCCACCATCAAAGTGTTGTTCGGTTCTCTCAAGACCCTTAGCATTATTCACAGGTTTGTCATTCACAAGGCGCAGCCATTACCATATCATACTGGTTATGTACGCTAGCTAATGTTACTTTGGGTAGATCAGGAGAAAGCGTGTTTAAAGGTGAATAAGGCAGAGACATAAATGCTGGTGGATTCTCAACAGTCGCAATACATGGAACGATGTTTTCCAAAGTTGTTCTTTCCATTACAGAACTCATATTTCGTAAAACTGCAAATTTGTGCGTATCAAACTTGAAAATGGCGGTCTTTACACTTTATGTATGAAAAAGGAAGTTGATATCTGAGTTGTCAAGGTGATGACATGTTGAAAGCTCTATTTAAATTTATTCTTCAATATCAAATTTATCGATAACAACAAATGTCCACATCCAAAACTCATCCTAAATATATTAATTTGTCCTTTAAAGATTGCTATTTTGGTATAGTTTATATAGCGCCCCAAGCGGGTACCCCCCCGGAAGCGTTTATGCGCAGGCGCGAAGAACTGTCCCGCAGTTATTGCGAAAGGGTCTATTGTAGTTGTACTTAAGAAAACATTACTCCGCATACATCTATTAGAAGCAATGTATTGAAACGTTATCTTTTTAACATTTTTTAATCATTGTCATGTCAAATTGATATTCAAACATACAACTATCATCATCAGTGACTCTTGCAAATGCCACCTGCCATCCCAGTCTTTCTTATTTGAGTTGATATTTACACGTGAACATGACGGGGGTCTTATGGTCAAATGTGTCTTCTGCATGACTTTTATTCTGTTGTCAAATATCACAAGTTTTGGTGAATGGAGTTATCGGTCTTTGACATTCCCTAGTGGCTATTGTGAATGCTAGACTGTTGCTTCTGTTTCAGGACAATCTTCAATGTTTAAGTTTTTTTTCTCTTTTATAGGTCCAAGTTTTACAGCAGTATGAAGAAGAAAGATGACCCATTCCCTTCATTGTAATTCCTGCCTCATATTTTATGTCGTGAATCAATATGAAAATTCTATTCCTCAGCATACTGATTTAAAAACCACCGGTGACAATTAATTTAGTTACATGTATATAGATTGGATCAAATCATGAACGTAGGTATTAAAATTTCATTTTATTTAATTATTGAATTTCAAATCTTTTCACATACATGTCTGAGATTTAATTTACATATTAATTTCCAGCATTTTTTTTTCTTCCCAGATATAAACTATTTCCTTATATTAAATCAAATTTTACAACATCGTAGATTGATACTAATGCTAAGACTTTTTTTTGATTTTTAAAACTATATACATGATGTTATTTCTTTCAAATAATGAATTCTGTATTAAAATTGTTTTGTTGTTAAAGATGAATAAATCTGATGGATTCTGATATTAAGTACAACTTGCTGTACACATATTTGCTATAAACTTTGATAATTGTTAACAAGATATAGTCTATAAAATTATTTGTTGTTATAAGATGTAATCATGTATCTATAATATATGTTGATATACAATTTATATATCATTCCAATGTTATAAAAAAGTACCAGTACAACTTTTGTAATAATTATCTCCATTTCACATTTATACATATGTAGTTTGCAAAAAGGCCGTGTTTTATGCTTTACATAGTGTGTCACAATTTACATGCAGGGATGAAACTTTGAGTTGCAGTTCACAAAAATTTATTTCGTCAAATTCACCACACTTTTCAACATAATATAGAAAGCTTTTTTTTCTGGAAAAGTATTAATGCCCTCATTTAAATTGGTTTTCCTCAATGCATATATTCATTTTTAGCTCATTAGAGCTGAAAACTTGATTGTCTGTAAACTTCTTCTTCAGAACCGCCAAAAGAATTTTGATCAAACTTAGTATACATGAAGTATTAAAGGTCCTCTACCAAGTTTGTTCATTTTGTCCAAATTCGTCAAACTGAGATGCCACCATGACTTAAAATAGGTCTCAGAGGATGCCCCTCTTTAAAAATCTTCTCTCCAGAACCACTGTGTGGATAATAAAGCTGATGTGACAGTAACATGTTACTGAAATCTTGCTCATAATAGGACTTTTTATAGACAAAATGGTGACACTCATGGAGTCCGGAACAAAACCAAATTTACAGGAAAAATGATGTCCCACTGGGATACATTTTTAAACTTTTAATGTCTCACTGTGACGTATGGCATGTATGCATCATATGCAGTTGGCTATTTGATGCCAAAAAGTTGTAAACAGTCCATTTTGCATCAACATATATCTCTGAATTAATTTTAAATAAATGACAGTGTTTACAATGAAATTGACACTGCAGAACTCTTTAATAAACTGTGTTATATACAAAACCTAGATCAGAGAGAGAGAGAGATTTGAACTGTCTCAATAATTACTTATCTATTGCTTTCAAATAATACTATGTAGAATAAGATAAAACATCACAAAAAGATGTTATATTAATCTTCTTGTAAACATGTTCAAAAATTATATGCGCAAGCATCTTGGCACAGTACGCTTATCCCCATTCTAATTCACTGTGACACAAACATCTTTTTTCTCTTTGAAATTGCCCCTAAATTCCATTTTGCTTAGGAAAGGATAGCTTCATGTTTAAAATTTTTCAGAGAAACGAATTTATATTTATCGCATAGACATAAGAATTTCCCTCATTTTCATATTTTCAAAATTTTATAATTAATTATTAATCACAAATTGATTCACACATGAGTGACTTGACATCACATCGTAAACGGCTCAACAGGCAGTTCTGCTGCAGCGCGGTAAGATGAAATAACATGCTAGAAAGCATTTTGCATGGTGGTACATCATGTTAGTTGTCAGTTTTGTTGGTGCAGCTTGATTGCAATAATTGTATTAAAACGATGTTTTTGTTACAGTGAATTAGAATGGGAATAAATGTATACTGTTTAATTGTTTCTGACTGGTATACCGTTGAAGTTGAGTTTTCCTGTCTACGCTTGCCATGGTTATACAGAGTTTCCAACGGTGTAACCTAGGTATACTTGTCGGAAACAATCAAACACAGTATGTTTATCCCATATATATATATATATATATATATATATATATATATATTTCATAAATAATTTCAACAATTTACAGACATTTTGCAATCTATTTTTTATACAGTTAAGGCCCAATACTGCTGTAATCTTTTATGTTATATTGTGCCATTGCATGAAAACTGAAACCAATCACGAAAATATGCACACTGAAATTCAAATTCAAAGTTTCTTTGATTACCAGTTTATAAACCAGGGAAATAAATCTTATAAGAATTTGAATTTGTTTAACTTGAAGTTATAAAATTTTAAGGTTTTAAGATTCTGAGATATGCCTTTAGTAAATTTAATAATAAATTTATTAAACATATTTCTGTTACATGCAAGATAGTGATTACTGATTGATCATTTTGACTCCTACTTTTAATCACACCATTCTTCTCTTCTCCAGTGGGGCAAAAAAACTGCCCAAGTTTAGAACAATAGATTTGGTCTTTTGAGCGCTTCTTTTGTTGATATCAATGTTGTTTGTGTGCTCCGTCTGTCGAGTGTTTGAAGTTGCAGAGGGCCCACACTAAAACTACAGTAGTACGCTGACGCCAATGTAGACTCGGAAACAAAACTATTGATTTCTCTACTCGTTGGAAATATTTCTTTGTGAAACTTCATACTAGCATTATTATGGTAATATTTAAATACATACTTTAGTACATCTTTAATAGCGATAAATCAAGGTTTGTTTTGTTGGACTTTTTCAAATGGTTGTCTCGGGCGATCGCGACTGGCCTGGCGACCACTAATTTTAGCCCCTTGTCATGAGAGGCAGAGTGCAAAAAGACAAGAATGACAGTAATGAGAGACAGAATGAAGGGTAATATTCCAGGAGCAGACAGAGAGATGTACTAGGGAGAGAGAGTTAGAGACTGGGAGAAAAGCAAGAGAATATAGATTCAGAGATCTCAAAGGATGAAAGTGATGTGATTGAGCATATTTTTGAAATTGAAAAAGAAATAGAGAATTATTTATATTTAAAGTAATTGGAATTAAATTGTAAATTTACAGACTTTATATCTGACAATTACTGTAAATAAAGTTTGAAAAAGTTAATTAAGTCTGCATTTATCCACGGGCTACCAAACACTACTCAGGGCTCCTAATTTTTTAAATCTAGGGGCCTGGGTGGCTACCATGTCAGAACAGTTAATTTTAGTCTCTGGTATTAATATTAATGTGCATTTGAATACATGGACTTAGAGCTAGCGACTATGTTCAGAGACAGGTCTTTTATATGTATTAGATCTATAGATTCACATATTTAGAGCATTTGTTGATGGTTATTGTGTTAAGATTTTAATTATACTGGTGTAATATTAGAAAATAATTGGTGCATAAGTAGATAGTGTCATTAAAATCCAAAATAACAATATGTTATTGATCACTTTCTTGCCTCTGTAATAATTTCAGAATTCTGTTGTATTTCATAGTAAAGGTAAACTACCGAAATTTAAGTGTGAATTTATTGGTAAATCACACTGTGAAATGGAACAACCGCTCCTTTAGTATTGAATGGATTCTGAAATAACAATTTTTTTCAAAAATTAAAAAAAATGCATAATGGTTTTACAAACAAGTGCATGAGAATTATAATATTTTGTATGGTGATCTAGATTTCAATAAAAATCCTAGTAAGATTTTCCCTCCTTGATTTGTATCAAAATAGTTTATGCATGATTTGTTTTTGTGATTGATGAAAGATTACTTGTCTATGATAGATTCAAAGAACAAGTACAGCTGCCAGGCTATATCATAAACCATCTATATGTAAATACATTCTATGTACAAATCTAATTCTCTTTGTCTTCTTTGTGTATAATATCATATGTCTGAAGCTGTATGAATATGTAAGACTAAAAAAGGATTCATTCCTTTTCTTAAGAGAAGTCTGTCTTTTTCATGGTAAATACCAATACTTAGCTTCCGGTTAACATGTTACAATTACAAGATACTCTTTATCCATAGAAAACTACTGTCAGTTGTGCTTCTCTTCGGTAAGAGAAACACAAAATACTCGGGGTTTCGGACGATGAATATTCCTGTATGTTTATGAAAACTTCCCATTACTTCTCATATCTTCCATTACTTCTATTCTTAACTATTCACGTATGATCTCATTAATACATTTATGTACATGCATTGTTTCTTTTTTACATATGACCTGCAGGTGCATAGATATATATGGACCAACTTTTTTACATATGACATGCAGGTGCATAGATATATATGGACCAACTTTTTTACATATGACCTGCAGGTGGATAGATATATATGGACCAACTTTTTTGAGATATTCATTTGTCTCGCATACCTGTCTGGAACAACAACAAACATAGAAACAAAATGTATTATAGTGGATGATCTTTGTGATTACATTATATGATACTTGTTGATTTCAATAGATTTATTACACTAATCAGCAATTGTTTATTTTATATTCACTACTGATAAACAGTGAACTCTGGTTTATTTGAAAACTGATAATCAAATTTCCGGTCAACTGAAGCCGACAATAAAGTCTCAATTTTATTTTCTTTAATTACGCAGAGTTACCTCCCATTTGGGACAGTATCTGACGTAAAACAATTATGACGTCATTAAATTCTATGGAAACCGATCTAAAAGTCAGGGAAATGATAATCCACAAATGACGTTTTCATATGAAATTCATGACGTCATAATTGTTTCACGTAAGATACATTCCCAAATGGGATATAACTCTGTTTAACCAAAAGACTCATTAGATGTATCTTCATTACTCGAACTCTGCTTAACTCGAACAGTTTTAATTGGGTTTCACATTATGACCAAACAAGCATGGAATAGCGGAGAAAACACACCTCAAGTAGATTAATACCATTGATATAACAAGGTCTTATTATCCAGACTATAGCTCAGTGATGTAATCTACGATATAATTGGCTATAACAAGACTTCCGTGTTTACATCTGTCGAACAATAAATAAGCTGGTATAGACTATAGTAGATAACGTGCTTCACTCTTGATAAAGAGGTCCCATGTCAGAGTCATTATCGGGGCTCGTCATTATCTCCTCTTCTGGGTACTTGACTAAATTGTTTGCCTCTTGTCATAAAAGAAGTTGACACGTGAAAAATGATGCCTCTCTGCTTTGGATGTATCTGTGGTATAGATCTAAAGTTCTATGCTTTGCATCAGGCAGATGCGATCATCCGTTAAAAGAGACCTTGGGGTGACGTAAACATACAAACAAAAGAATAAATTACGCAATTTATGTTAACCATGGTTTCAGTCCTATATATTCTCGAATTCTTGCAAATCGTAGACCTTGACAGGTTCTAAATCTCACAGAATAGACTAATTTGTTGAAAGTACATGTCTTGATTGATGTCCGAGATGATAACCTTTGGCGATAGTTTTGATAGTGACGCCAAAGTTAAAGACGTAATCTAATTCTAATTTTTTTTTTCAAAATGAAATTACGCTTTTATTGTGACGTTACAATGAGAAATGTCTCTAAAAGCTATCAGTTCGGACATTGGCCATTGTCAACATCGAAAAATGGTGTGTCTATTCGTACTCTTTCTACCGACAAAAACGATGGACACTTTAATTCGGTTTTCATAAATATCTACACAACTTTGCAGGATGTTTTACACGCATAAAAATGAGATCCTAAAAATAAGACGATGTTCTTTATTATTTCAAAATTACTCCTACAAAAGTTCAGTCAAAAAGTAGAAGCAGAAATACGAACAGAGAGGTCGAGACATTTTATACCTTTTACATATCTATAATCTCGGTATTAATTATATTCACGACAAACAATGTTTCTTAGCGAAATTGCGTCATTGTAAATCAAAATAAAAAATTGAAGCAAAAGTATTTTGTCGGTAAATAAGTGCATTATGTTGTGCAATATCGC